>SNQJ01S0155122.1:29423-40150 GCA_010110895.2 Picea sitchensis
AAAAAAAAATAACATTATAATTTAATATAAAAATAAATTTAAACTTTACATTTTACCATCTTAAAATGAAATATCTAATTATTTTTAAATTTTACATTATTTTGTTAATTTACCCAAATTAACAAAATAACATAAATAGAAACAACTGCTATCACTTTATCACATAGGGAAAAAAATTCTACACATTTTAAACTCTTTTCCCATATAATTAATGATTATTCAACGCCAAAACTTTATTTGAAACACCATGTCAAACAAATAAAGCCAAACATTTTCTTCTTCTTTTTGGATGGATGTATATATATCCGTTTGGCTTCCTTGTCATTTCGCAGTGAGAACGATATTTGTCTAACACTCACGTGCTACAATCAGCGGCAACCTGGAAACTATTAAAAAAAAGGAAAAACAGTGTCTCATTTCGGAAGTGAGACACTGCTTTTCATGTAAACTCCATGGCAGCGTGAGGAGCAGCGGAAAGCTTGTTCTCTAGATTATTGAAAAAAATAATTGTTTTTCCTCTTTATTTAGAAGGTTTTATAACTAAAATATTATGCAATTTTTTATGGTTTAAAAATTTGAATTATGATTTTTTTTTTATTAAAAAAAAAAAAAAATTACTTTAATTTCTTTAAAATTGTATTTTTATTTAATATGGGTGAAGTGTTTCAAGCTCACTATAGTTTTGATGATTTAGGAGGTTATGAAGTCTATATTATGAAAAATATTTTTAAATTGAGACTAATATGAGTATGGGGCAATCTAACAATAAATGACTTTTACTATGTAAACTCAGGAGAGTTTGTTCTTATTTTAGCAATGTTGATTTTTTTCTTTGCACTTCTCAAAACTTAGAGGTGCTTTTGATCTTCTAAATTAGGGTTGACTTCCTCCTTGTAGTAGCTTAATTTCCTTTTATCCACTAATTATTTATCACACCACATATTCTCCTAAAATTTAGAAGTGATAATATTTATAATATTATTCTTATTTTGCATGATGGCTTCTTCTTGTATTCTCCAATGATTTAGTCAAGATTTGACATCTTTATGCGATTCGAGCTTGACTAGGTGGTGGTTTTGGTTAGAGTTTGAAGCAATTTTGGGGACCCTCGTCATCCATGTTTATCTTGTTCTTGTAAGTTAGGTATCTAATCATAACAATGTTCTCATTGGGGGGATTCCTTCTATGAGGAGGATAGGATAGGATAGAGTGTATTGCCCTTAATTTTGAGATTATAAGTTATAAAATTCTTTTGGATCTGTTTTATATTTCTCTAGGATTTTCTAGATATAGTGCAACCCCAAACTTCACATTCATATAAGATAACTCAAGTGACTAGAGTGTGAAAGAGAAGTTTTATTATTATCCCAAAGTCAAAAATGAGCTTATTTATAATTATTTTCAAAACCATAATAAACTTTTCACCCTTCATTTATCTTTTTTTTAAGACTATAGTTCCAATTTGAGCTTATGATAGATATCTATTCCAAAATATTTATGTAAAGATACTTCCTCCAAATTATTATTATCATCTACAAAAATATCATAAAAAAATCCTTTTAAATTTAATTATTATAACCTTTATTTTGTAAATATTTATAATCATGCCCATAGTAAAACAAAAAAATATTGTATCAATACATAATAATCATTATTCCATTAAAAAAATACGTTACAAAATTATAACAACTCCACTCATCAAAACATTGAAGTAAAACGCATGATGTTATAACATCTCAACTCTATCAAAACATTAAGGTAAAACACATGATATCATTATAGTTTGCAATAATGTAGGTCATTTATGTATGTTTAATCTACAAGAATACGAGCAATACCTACTCAGGGATTAACGGTGAATGTTAGCCGTCACCAGCTCCTTTTTAATTTAGGTTGCAAATTGAATTTTGATAAAGTTAAACAATTTGAAAAAAAAAACAATATTAATTTGCATTTATTGTAGTGAAGAGTTAAGCATCCAGACATGTTGTCACTAAACATGACTTTATTTGATTAAAAAAATTATTAAAAACTTTATTTGACCAAAAAAATAATTAAAAGACTATGTAGATATATGTGAGAGTTAATGTTTAAATTAAGTTTTTTACTATGTAATTTTTTTTAATTATTTAATATTACATAAAATTTCAAAAAAACTTTTTTTTTTAATTATTTAATTTAATATAAAATTTCAAAAAAACTATGTATATGTGAAAATATTTAAATAAAACTTTTTATCATATATTTTTTTCATCATTTAATATAAAAAATTAACATATAACATAAAAATTAAAAAAAAAAAATACACTTTAATAAATTTGATTCTTCGTACTGGATAAATAAAACTTTAAAATAAATAAATATTAATCACCAATTTGAAAAAAAAACATATCTTTATATTTATACATCCATTTCTGAAAATTTAAAATTAAATTAATAAATCTATACTAAGAACAAATTTGAAAAAACATATTTTTATATTTATACATCAATTTCGAAAACATCAAGTATACAATAAAATGAACAAATAACGAAAGAAGCATGTCATGAACCCAACTGATAACAGACAGTTTGTATGTATATCCAGGCCAAAGTAGAATTGCTATATGACATGTAGTACATGGGTAAACTGAATCAGGAATGCAACATTGCTGCAATGTTTTTGAGGTTCTTGACAAGTTCATAGCTTTCCAGTGTTAAGACAGGTATTAGACCTGAGAGGCTGGAAATGATATATAGAAACAAGTATACAGCTACTGAACCACATCCACATCCTATAGTTAAGGACCAACAAATATGTTTATTAATAGTCTGACTCTTTACTGTTGAGTCCAGTCCTGTGGTGGAAGTAGGCATGGGAGATGGAGAGGCATGACAATAGCTTTGCCTGAGTCTGCTTTCTGCTGTAATGGAGGCAGCAATTCACACCTGCTTTCTTCTGTAATGGAGGTAGCAATTCACACCTTCATTTCATACAGGTAAGGGTGGCCATCATGAAAGGGGCATATAGCTTTGAGGAAGACCATCACACAGGCCAGGGGTAACTCCTGAGTCCTAGCCTCCAATTTTCAATGCTTCAACCATGGTCTGTTTTAACCAAAATGTCCGGAATCAGAATACCAAGTAGCAGAAGGCTGTGTAGAGTGACAGATAAATAAATAGGCCATGAAGATAACAATAACACTATGGCACATTGCCTGATTAAACTCAGATATTGGAGGCCCATTATCAGAAAAGGGAGAAGTATGCAACATTACAAAAAAAGAGGAAGCTGTGGGTATGGTGAGACCAGGAAGATCTTACATTACAATGGAATAAGGCTGCTCAAACTCTTTAGTTACTAAGCATGACCAACAAATTCAGCAAGTTTACCAATTCTCTGAACAAACTCATGTGAGAGCTTCTTAGCAGGCCTTCTGGGTTCTGTTATGGCAAAATCAAAATCGAAAGCCTCGGAGACATCCTGTGAACTCCATCCTGCTCTTCTAAGAGATTCGGACATGGAATCGGCTTTCAATAGCATGCCTTCCAAAACAGCTTGGCTGTCAAACAAAACGTTGTCTGGATCCAAAGGGGTTGAGGACACTTGAACTATGTCACTGATATCTTCTTCTCTCCAGCCCCCATTCCTGAGTAATGCTGCCAAGTCCTCCAAGTAGCAGAGCATCCATTGAGGCATGCTTCTGCACTGCAAACGATTATCATTTCTATTCTCTTGGGCTGCTGATTTCACCAGGTCAATGGCTACCTTAGAAGAAGAAGAGGAGGAGGAGGAGGAGGAACGAGGTGATCCCATGCAGGAGCTGTGTCTTTTCTCAACTAACTCGGTCCAAAACTCTATCCACCTTAAGGTCTTTGGTGAGCTAGGAAAAGATGGATTTGCTGCTGCCAAATTAGCAAGGATTTTGTCAGAGATGGGCTTATCCCGAACTAAACCAGGGGATTTTTCAACGTTCCCCATAGATGGTTGGCAGGATTTCATCATACAACGTTCATCCAGACTTCTCCTACACCAATCTGAATTCCGATCTTTTTCAAAGTTAACATCGGTGTATTTAGCTAAAGCGTCCACAGTTCTCCCCCAATCCTCTGCATCCTCGCATTTCTCTCTCTTGGAACTGTTATGGCTCCTACTTAAATGGTGTACTTTCTCCTTACAATAGGCTACATCCACATGTCTCCGAATAATACTCGATGTTTTCTCTCTTCTCAAACTGCGACCCATAACCTTTTTAGCCATGAAATCGAAGTTCCGGTCACATGGGTCAAATGTCTGCCTGCCAAAGAAATCAGATAGATCATACCCATAACAGAAAACTTCAGTCTGATAGACAAAGAAGACAGGATTTCCTGCCAGAGCTGGAGAAGACGGGATATAACAATGCTCATAGAGAGGGACCAGAATGGGCACCTTTTTCAGAGCCTGTCTAGCGATTTTAGCGGCACTCTCTGTGTCAGAAGGGCGTTGTCCCCACTGTTTCCACCAAAACTTCCCTCTTACAACTTCATAAGAGAGCCCTGCAACGGGCAGGTTCAATCTCATTCTGAGCTGCTGAGATCCCTCGGACCTCCAATCAGGAAACCCAACGCCCACAGGCAGACCTTCTTGCAAAACAGCCCTTAAATCTGGAGGAAAAGTGAAGCCAAACTCAGCTTCAATCCTCGCAACCTCCTCACCACTGAGCCCTTTCTCAATCAAAACGTCACATTTCTTCAAACGATCAATAATTTTCTTTGCCAATGCTGTAAAAGAAACCAATCCCTTGCGAAGAGATGTAGGGGCGTTTGGACCCTTGTTGGCCCTTGCACACAGCCTCTTAAGCCCTGCAGCTATATGGGCTTGACTGTGCCCGCCATTCATTCTTCGATCCACGTCCACCATTATGGATGGATTTCAATGGCCAAACTGCCCAACACAACCAAGCAACCAACAAATAAACACGCAGAGCGTTGCTTTCAGAATATTGGATTTCAGCCCAGAGTGGTTGTAGAAAACTCCGAACTGGTCCAAAGGCAGGCAACGTCCTGGAGCTTAAAAGCCTTCAGCAGCTAAATGTAAGGGGGCGAGGGCCCAGGTGCTTCTCTTTGAGGGCGAAGATGCAAAATCGAAAGTCATATATGACCCCACGGCCTCAAAATCTGCAATCCTCGTCGAGGATGAGTTCAAGAAAAGGCCGCCATGATTATGGCATGACTGCCATCACTCAAGTGTACGTTGAAAACTGCAGGGCTTTCAATACCCATCGCCTAGCTATGGCAGGCGCCAGGAAGAGATAAAATAAAACAAGTCCCGAACCTCTGCCTCGGATTCTCGTGGGCCGTGTCTTTTGGATTCTCGACACGTGCACGTGGGCAGCGACCCTGACCCTAAAATTAAAAAAATACATGAGAAAATCCCCATTCATCATACATCTCCTCCGTGCGTTGCMTTGTGTCGTCAGACAGTAAGAGATCTCCCTYACCCACTCACCTTCATGGGAGCACGAGACCTACGCCCACCTTCACCTCCACAATTAAATGCCAACGCCACTTCGTTTTCCGAGTCGTTTAATTATGTTGGATGTAACACTGTAACTTAAAACACTTCCAATAGCAACGAAGAATACTTTGAGATGACTGCCATTTTTATTTCAGGTTTAACTTTCACCGTTAAAGACATTGTTATTTTCTACAGAATTGAAGAATGAACAAATGAGGAATAGAAGAAAATAAGTTTTGAATGGAGGTATAAAATAATTGATAAGGCCTTGAAGCTCCACCTAGAGTTGATTCAAATTTTGTTAGAGACTTTTTTTTTCGAAGAAAAAATTATCTCAAATTTATATAGAGTATAAATTCGTTTACAAAGTCAGCATCAAGCTGTGTCCATAACAGTACTACTCCAACACCCATGCTCAGAAGCAAAACAAAACAAACAATCCAGCACAACACGCAGGTTGTAAAGTGAAACTAATTACAAGGCAGAAAAAACCCATTCGAGACTAGATAAAGAAGCTAAAACCAGTAGCTGCACGCCCTCAATAGGACCTCGAAGTGTTTGATCAACACGTCGCAGCAGGACCTCAAAGTATAGACCAAAACACTGCACGCCCTCAAAATAGACCTCAAAGCACTGGTCCAAACCCTCAAGAAAGAAACAGAATGAGACACAGGAAAATGCAGCGGGAAAAAGGCACCGTACTAGCGCCTCAAACCCTCTCGGCCCCCAACAGTAGCGGTAGAAAAAGACGAAATCCGGCTGCAGACAGGCCCCTCGCGCCCACCATGGCGCTCCACTCGGGTGCCCCCACTGTAGCCAATCGAATCTGCACCGCCGCCGTTCAACACCCCACCGTGCAAAACCCCCAGAAGCCTCAACCGGACCGCAATAGGAAACACCCTGTTGGCCGTGAAGCCGACCGAAAAAAACACAGCAGGCCGCCTCCCGCACGCCCGCTCTGGTCTCGTCCACCCACTCTGGAATGGGTAAAGCCCACGCTTGAGCTTCACCACGGAGAAAAACCAGGGATGCGGCTAGCAAGACCTAGCCGCAGAGCCCTCAAATGTGAAACCCTAAAAACGATTCTCAAAGCGCACCAGCGGAGCCACCAAAACCTCCACCCTGATAGAGACTTGATAGTTATAGGCGATTCATTTTCTAATTATAAGGCATGATAAACCTAATGACCCCAAATTATTGTAACTTGAAAAATGATGATATCTATAATTCCTTAAGAAGCCAGAAGATATCATCAAGCAAAGAGCTTAGCCAACACTTTTGTTGGTTTGGATGTTGGATAGCTCAAACCAAAAGAGAGATTCTTATAACACAAATCCCATCATTTATTAACCAATGGTTATATCAAAGTGTGAATTTACAAGTAGTGTTTTAATGTCAAAGGATCCATGCAAATGAATCCACATGGTGGTTCAATCCCATGCATCAAATCTCTTTCTTCATAGTACACTCTCACACATACTCGTTAATGGTAGAGTATGATATTATGATATTAATATTTGTTATGGCGAACAATAGTGGGATATCTCTTAGCGGTGATATTGGTAGTCTGAATTTGGCATTTTACTTGACAAAGCCCTCCTCTCTGGATTCACAGGATGAATTTTTGGAAATTAACTCTACAATGCACTCCAATCGTGATGCAATTCAAGGAATAAGGTGGAATTATGTTGTTTATAGCATAGTGGAGGCTCATTCTATAATTCCGAGTTTAGTCAAGGTACACTCTATTAATTCTAGTGTATGATTGGCCCTATTCCTTGAATTTCTCTAGATTATTTAGGCATGAGGAGCACAACCATCTGAGGCAATGTGCAAATTGTGAGATGTTGGGTATCTAGCGAGTTCTAAGGAGTCATGAAAGCTTGATTTCGAGCAATTGTTTTGCAATTGCTAGCTATGCTAGTCGGTTTCATGACCAGGAGGAATGTTGAACCAAGGGCATGCAAAGATTTTGGAAATTGTTGTTCAACAAAGGAGGAAATTTGCAAAGCTTGAGGAGGAATGTAGTGTGTTGTGCCATATGATGATAGGCTTAGCACGAAGCTCTTAGTTCAGGATATTACGACAAATGCTACCAATTGGTTTAGTACCTAAGGAAGCTAAAGAAGAGGAATCGTTACAGCAAGAGCCAGGAGAAGTGGTGATGGAACCAATGGAACATTCTTCTTTAGGAAGAATAGAACGAGGCTCATATTGGCCATGCATTTGTCTAATATCAAGGTTTTCTTAAATGTTTTGTGAAACAGTTTTGATTCTAAGATGGTGTAATAGGGTTTATACTAGTTTTTTTATCTAAAAAGGACAGAATAATATCCTTTTCTTTGAATTTTTTGAAATATTATAATAATCCTATTACGATGACATCTGGACAACCATCCTTTTTTGTATTATTACATTGAATCATGAAACTAGAGTGCCTTTTTAATACAAAATTAGCCATTTTAATTTAAAACAATACAATATATACTTGTATATATCCCACAATATATGATGCATAATTTTTTCCCACTACCTCCTCCCACCCCTTGCCATTTTTCTTTTGCAAGGTTTTTGACTTGCTTGGATGACATCAAGGCATGATAACATAACTAAGAACTAGCTTACATGTGATGAGAAATGAACATGAATGTGAGAACAATACAAGGAGTTGTGGGAGGAAAGGTTATGTCAAATATGCGGAAATTGTTCAAAAAACATAAGATGTACGAACATGTCAAACACTCACATACATAGATCAAAGATGAATTCACTAGTAATTACTTGGTTAAAACTCTTGAAGAGGGAAATAGTGCATGACCCTAGCCAACATGGCCACTTGAGGCAATATATTAATGCAAAACAAATAAATGGCATGCACATCCCTCACAATCGATCATCAACAAAAGACCCTAGCTCCATGCTCTTTAAATAAAGATTATGGACCAATTAGGGGCTAAGCCACATATCAAGAGTTGTTAATACCAAGGAGAAGATGAACCATGAGATCACTTTATGTCTAGAACATAATCATGATTGTCATATTATTTTGTTAGAAAATAACACTAAATAAACACACTTTTCCTAAAGATACATTATACTAAGTTGATCTTAACTAACTATTAAGTGTATAAATATCCTAACACCCCCCCTTCAGAACAACTTAGGATAGGATTGAAGGCTTTACAAAGGTGACACAATAGGAGAATAAAGGAGGCATTAGAACACATCCCCCCTTAACGACAACTTTTTGAATTCCTAACATAGATCGAAACTTTGAAAACTTGGCTTCTATAAGGGTCTCTATGAAAATGTTTGCAACTTGATCATTTGTTTGGCATGTAGCACTTGAAGGATAGGATCTTGAAGAAACTTCTTGATGAGGTTTGTGTATAGCTCAATGTGTTTGCTATGCTGATGTTGAACTTGATCTTTGGCAATATGAATGTCATTCTGATTGTCGCACTAGAATGTGGTCAGACGTTGTAGATGGAATCCAAACTTTGAAAGGAGTTATCTAAGACACATGACTTTGTTAGATGTACCTGTAGTGTTGATCAATCCAAGATGCAAGATCTTATCTTGCTCTCTAATTAGAGAATCACAAAATGCTTCAAAATAAGGCATTTTGTAAGTAGTCCCTTTACTAATAAATGTTTCTCTAATGGAGTGAAAAATTAGATACAAAAACATAGTAGGTAGGTCCAAGTTTAGAACAAACAACAAATATTAGTTGATCATTATTTTATTCATTTGAAAATCTACGAGTAGGAACCTAAGTGTCTTAAACTTTGAAAAAAATCTTCAATGAAATTAATTCATTACGATTCAAAACATTCAACTGATTTTTGAGCTGGTGAACTCGAATATAGTTTTGTTTACCAAACATAATTTCCAACTTTTTCCAAGCTTCATATAGGGTTTCAATCCCTTGACGGTGAAATTGTAAATCACTAGAGATTGACATCCCTATCAGTCCGTCAGATTAGTTAATTACAAAAGCACACTCAAGAAACAAACTTTTCTAAAGACACATTTAGACCAAGTTGATCTTTACTAACTCCTAAGAGTCTAAATATCCTAACATGAATGGAGGTACAAACTGAGCAACACTTTCTTCTATGTTGCACAACATACTCATGAATCAGGGAGAGGTCGAATTTGCATATCCAAGAATAGGAAACAATGTTTTGGGAGGACATATTGAAAGGTACAACATAGTTGATTGAGAAAATGATGTTGACAAAACACAAATAATTGAGAATAAAGTAAACAAGGTAGTTATTCCTTGATACTAAGCAAAGAAAAAGAACCAAATCTAATGAAGAGTTGAGAAGAGAATCAATAACACTTCACTAGACATAGAGTAAAAAGGACCAAATCCATGATTTATGTTTTACATATATATCATTAATTTCATTGATCATAAATTATTTCTTTATTCTTTTACAAAATAAAATATTAAATGTAAAATTTATTTCATATCAAATCATAATTTTTTTTTTATTCTTTTACAAAATTCTTTATGTTTTTACAAAAGAACGTATATATATCATTAATTTCATTGATCATAAATTATTTCTTTATTCTTTTACAAAATAAAATATTAAATGTAAAATTTAGTTCATATCAAATCGTAATTTCTTTCTTTATTCTTTTACAAAATTCTTTATGTTTTTACAAAATAATGTATTGAATGTAAAGTTTATTTCGTATCACTATATCACTATAATGTAATAAAATCTATCTATCTACTATTTTGTAAAAGTAGTATATTGAATATAAAGTTTCTTTCATATCACTATTTAATCTTATAAATGATGTAATAAAATCAATCTAACTTTATGGAAAAAATTAAAATGATTTGCCATTTAATATTTTAATATTTTTATAAAGTCATGTGGAAAACATTAAGATGATTTGCCATTTTATATTTTAATAAAGCCGCATTGAATGGGATGAGATGGGTGAAAAGACTTGTGACTAGGCCGAGGCCTAAGGCTTTCGTGTATGTTATGGTAAATGAATAGAATAAATATGAAATTCTCCAATAATTATATAATGGGTTTGGACTTATGTATTTAATTACAATATAAAATTGTCTCATGGGATAGTTTAGTTGGTAAGATGTGCGCACACTTTTCCAGTGTGGGGAGAGGTCACGAGTTCGAGTCTAGTTATGAGTTCTTGGGCTGCTGCTTTCCACTCCCATATCATCCACTATGTGGGGAAGTATCGGGGTGGGTTCCCA
>SNQJ01S0155122.1:40200-55969 GCA_010110895.2 Picea sitchensis
AGTGTTGATCAATCCAAGATGCAAGATCTTATCTTGCTCTCTAATTAGAGAATCACAAAATGCTTCAAAATAAGGCATTTTGTAAGTAGTCCCTTTACTAATAAATGTTTCTCTAATGGAGTGAAAATTAGATACAAAAACATAGTAGGTAGGTCCAAGTTTAGAACAAACAACAAATATTAGTTGATCATTATTTTATTCACTTGAAAATCTACGAGTAGGAACCTAAGTGTCTTAAACTTTGAAAAAAATCTTCAATGAAATTAATTCATTACGATTCAAAACAATCAACTGACTTTCGAGCTGGTGAACTCGAATATAGTTTTGTTTACCAAACATAGTTTCCAACTTTTTCCAAGCTTCATATAGGGTTTCAATCCCTTGACGGTGAAATTGTAAATCACTAGAGATTGACATCCCTATCAATCCATCAGATTAGTTAATTACAAAAGCACACTCAAGAAACAAACTTTTTCTAAAGACACCTTTAGACCAAGTTGATCTTTACTAACTCCTAAGAGTCTAAATATCCTAACATGAATGGAGGTACAAACTGAGCAACACTTTCTTCTATGTTGCACAACATACTCATGAATCAGGAAGAGGTTGAATTTGCATATCCAAGAATAGGAAACAATGTTTTGGGAGGACATATTGAAAGATACAACATAGTTGATTGAGAAAATGATGTTGACAAAACACAAATAATTGAGAATAAAGTAAACAAAGTAGCTATTCCTTGATACTAAGCAAAGAAAAGGGACCAAATCTAATGAAGAGTTGAGAAGAGTAAAAATGACCAAATCCATGATTTATGTTTTACATATATATCATTAATTTCATTGATCATAAATTATTTTTTTATTCTTTTACAAAATAAAATATAAAATATAAAATTTATTTCATATCAAATCATAATTTTTTTCTTTATTCTTTTACAAAATTCTTTATGTTTTTACAAAAGAACTTTTATATATATATATATATATATCATTAATTTCATTGATCATAAATTATTTCTTTATTCTTTTACAAAATAAAATATTAAATGTAAAATTTATTTCATATCAAATCGTAATTTCTTTCTTTATTCTTTTACAAAATTCTTTATGTTTTTACAAAATAATGTATTGAATGTAAAGTTTATTTCATATCACTATATCACTATAATGTAATAAAATCTATCTATCTACTATTTTGTAAAAGTAGTATATTGAATGTAAAGTTTCTTTCATATCACTATTTAATCTTATAAATGATGTAATAAAATCAATCTAACTTTGTGGAAAAAATTAAAA
This sequence comes from Picea sitchensis, assembly GCA_010110895.2. Lineage (NCBI taxonomy): Eukaryota > Viridiplantae > Streptophyta > Pinopsida > Pinales > Pinaceae > Picea > Picea sitchensis. Next base: position 41,499 of record SNQJ01S0155122.1, read on the forward strand.
TGATTTGCCATTTAATATTTTAATATTTTAATAAAGTCATGTGGAAAACATTAAGATGATTTGCCATTTTATATTTTAATAAAGCCGCATTGAATGGGATGAGATGGGTGAAAAGACTTGTGATTAGGCCGAGGCCTAAGGCTTTCGTGTATGTCATGGTGAATGAATAAAATAAATATGAAATTCCCCATTAATTATATAATGGGTTTGGACTTATGTATTTAATTACAACATAAAATTGTCTTATGGGATGTTTAGTTGGCAAGACGTGCACACACTTTTCCAGTGTGGGGAGAGGTCACGAGTTCGAGCCTAATTATGAGTCCCTGGGGCTGCTGCTTTCTACTCCCATATCATCCACTATGTGGGGAAGTATTTAAAATAATATGAATTTAGTTGCTATATTCTTTGGTGTTATGTTTTATTTATTTTATTATATGATGTGGCATGCTTAGTTTACCAATAACAATTATATTATAAATTACTAAATGTTGTATAGGATTATTATACATTATACATTGTTGGATTTTAATGGTTTTAAAATCAATAAAGTATATATAATTTCATGTAACATTTAATATTGTTATAAATTATTGTACTGTTTCCGGAAATGAAGCCAAAAAACATGAAACAAATTATCTTCATTTTGGATGTATCAAAGTGGGGATTAGTCCCCTAGTACACAAAGGTATTGACACCTATGTCCTATGCACAGTGAGAGATATGACCCATAACAAATTCACTGATTCCTTAATAGGAGGAATTGTTGCCCCTCTTTCAAATGGGCATGTATATTTTGACTGCTATCCAAACTTCTCTGCTTATACTTTTGATGAAAATATTGGAGATATCCTAAAACTCCAAATTAGAACAATTGGATTTGATATGTGTGCAACTAGAACCAATATATCAATCCAAACTAGGGGATGTTTCAGACACACCAATACTCTTTTCCCTGCAGTATTGCATACCCCTAGTAAGACATCTCAATCCAGTACACTGGTGTTAACCGACCCATTAAACCAAAAACTAGAACATCATCTTATAAGATGGGAAAACCTTTCTTTTCCTACTGATTGGGTTATTGATACTCCTAAAGCACCAGTCCCAAGAGCTATTACATCAGCGCAAATAAAAGAATCTGCATCCTCTGCAGTAATCTATTTTCCTCAAAGAACCTTACCCAAGACTAATTCTTCAGTCTCTTCTTCATCATCCTTTTGCTTACATGTCTCACTCCATTCCTTAGCAAATAAAGTTGGCCATGTTCCTTTTGCAGTAAAATGTTTTGATTGTGGAGAACTTATTACTATATCTACACTCTCTGCGTTCAAAAAAGAAGAACATGTTCAATTTGAACATGCTAATCACAATCCAAGAACAAATCTTCCACCTCCAAACTCTACTGCTAAAGAACAATGTCCACACCTACAATGTTTTGATTTCCCGTTTCCTCATGATTCTCATGTTTTGGTTATAAAAACAAAACATTGTACAGAAATAAATCAGAGAAAACAAGCCTATATCCCTGAAGATATCAGAAGACCATCTGCTCCTGAGATTAAAAAAATCCTCTCCTTATTCAAAGGATGAAATAAGAACACAGTCAAGCTTGATTGGATGAAAGAAATGTTGAATTGGGATTTGTTTACACACCCAAAGGCAGACTGTTTTGCCAGACAAGCTTCAAACAAAGAAAAGGTAAAGTTAGCAACAAAATGGAAAGATTTTATGGATCATGAAGACATATTTATTTMTTTCTATGAATGGAAAAATCAGAAAGAAATTATTTCCAAGACTTGCTCACAAAAGCTCCTAAAGCCACAAACAACAAATCCTATATGTTGTCCTGTTCAGACTCTTTCTATCTCAGACTTAGGGAAAGAGATAAATAGATTGAAGAAATCTATCAAACAACAAGAGACCAATACAAAACAGAAAGAGGAGCAAATTCTTCAAATTGAGCACCAAAAATATCATGTCCTTATTGATCTAAAAATCCAAGGAATACCTTTTCAATTAAAGACATTGATAGACACAGGATCTGATCTTAATCTACTACATAAAGATATTATTCCTATATATTTGTGGCAAAAAACACAGGTAATTGTTGTTGGATTGGGAAATATCCCAAATGAAATCTCATTCCAGATTCCTGAGGCTATCCTGTGCTTCCAAGACTATTGTTTAAGGCTGAAATTTCTACTAGCAGACATACCAATAGCTTGCATTCTTGGAACACCATTCCTTGCAGTTGTCTCTCCTCGTGCATCTACTACGGTGGCAGTAAACAGACCAGGATACTTCATCAACATTCCCTCTAAAAAAGGGAAAGTAATTGTAAAATTACCTTTTATCTCTACGCCCAGAATCTCTGATGTGGTACAGACCATAAGAGACAAAAGTCTTAAGGTTGAAGAATTGAAAAAATTCCAAACTGGGATTAGAATAAAGGAACAATTAGGCAGAGAAGCCATACAATAGAAGATTCTTCTGATAAAACAAGAATTTATTGACTCAGTCTGCTCCGAAAACCCTACAACTTTTTGGAAACAAAAGAAGCATGAGGTCTCTCTTCCATACAAAGAAGATTACCAAGGGAAACCATGCAGGAGTAGGGATATTCCCATGAATGTTGAGTATCAGAAGTTATGTGCAGAAGAAATTAAGGGTCTACTTAAAAAGGAATTGATTAGAGAATCCACTCTTCTTCTTTCATCTTTTTGATTTTTTGTTTTAAATCTGTAACCTCTTTTTTCAAGAGAAGCATTTCTTTAGCTAAATCTGTCACAGAAGTGTTCTGTAATTTTTCTTCTCTGTTATATTTGATAAAAATTTTGGTATTTTTATCAAAAGAGGCTTCTATGAACAAAGGTTCTCTCTTAGAAGATTCAACATTTCTACTTCTTTGTTCAGTTTTGACAATTTTCACAAAAGTTTCAAGAAGCGAATTCTTCATGTCTCCTTCTGGCAGGGCTTTGATTTGTGCCAGCATTTGAGCTTCTTAATCTCCAGTGTCATAAAACATACAGACTTTTATTTTTTGCCTTATTTCTAGTTCTGATTCGGATTCAGAACTGTCTGTATCACTTTAATTTGGTTAGCCAATGAGTTAGCTTTGACTGCTCTATTAATTTGGTTTGATTTTAAATTTTTTATAAACAATCTAATGTGTAACATAAGAAACTTAAAATTTTATTTTTTAATGTGTAAAAAAATTGTTCAAAGTTTCGAACAGTGAATGTAGTACTCATGACCTTGACTAAAGCTACTCATACTACCTCTGGCACAAATTCTTAAGAGACAGTATGAACAGCCTAAGTACCCTTGCTAGGCGTTATATAAGATTATTATATATTTATTTAATATTGTTATAAATTATTAAATGATATATAAGATTATTATACATATAATTTCATGTAACATTTAATATTGTTATAAATTATTAAATGTTGTACAGAATTATTATAAGATTATTTAATATTTCATTTTTATTTTTTAACTTAAATAAATTTCTCCAATAATACACATCATTCATTTTTATTTTTTAACTTAATTCAATTTCTTAAATAATACACATCATGTTTTTAGATCACATCATAACACGAAGATATGATTGGAAAAATATAGTATTTTGATGTAAACATAAGAAGATTAATAATCATCTTACTATATAATATTAAATATTATATAAAATTATTTTATTAATTTTAAAACAATTAAAATCCAACCATGTATAATAATCATGTATAATAATCATATAGAGCATAATAATTTATAACAATATTAAATATTGTTATAAATTATTAAATGTTGCATAGGATTATTATATATTTATTTAATATTGTTATAAATTATTAAATGTTGCATAGGATTATTATATATTTATTTAATATTGTTATAAATTATTAAATGATGTATAAGATTATTATACATATAATTTTATGTAACATTTAATATTGTTATAAATTATTAAATGTTGTATAGGATTATTATATATTTATTTAATATTGTTATAAATTATTAAATAATGTATAAAATTATTATATATGGTTGGATTTTAATTGTTTTAAAATTAATAAAATAATTATATATAATTTTATATAATATTTAATATTAAGATTATTAATCTCTTTATGTTTACATCAAAATATTATATTTTTCCAATCATATCTTCGTGTTATGATGTGATCTAAAAACATGATGTGTATTATTGGAGAAATTGAATTAAGTTAAAAAATAAAAATGAATGATGTGTATTATTGGAGAAATTTATTTAAGTTAAAAAATAAAAACGAATGAAAAGACTTTGATTAGAAAATCTTAAAAACACATAGTGAATCGATTAGATTTGATAATATTTGTTATTCTTAGATATTATAAAATCACAATGATGATTTATGAAACTTTGGTAAAAGTACCTTTTGAATATACAAGGTAACACATTATACTTTCAACCTTATTAATGTTTACCTTTTTCCTTTAAACATGGTTGTCCACCTTTCTGCAACATCATTCTCCATTGGGTGTTGTCCTCATCCTATTGCTTTTTATGGTCAAAATGTAACTTTTTCCTTTTCTTTGTAAACTTTTTCTCTTTCTTTTATWTGTAATGGTAATTTTAAAGTTTAGAGAGGGTGTCGCGATGTGAAAATTTCAAATTTCTAGGAAAGAGGGTAACACAAGGACTTGGGGTTTTAAAATATTTGTAACTTTGAGTAAAGAGTATGCTTTTTATTTAGTTGGGTATGTAGGTATGGAGATTTGGAAGTTTTGAAAGGTCCTTTTCTTCCAACACAAAGGCATCCGACAAACACATAATTGTCAAAGCTGTAGTATCAATGATTACGTGCTCAATCTACACTTTTCTTCATAAAACTATGAATGCTGCTCCTACAGAAATGATTAATTTATGACTACCCTTCACTACTTGGAATTATTTTCTTTATTTATATAATCACTTGGATTTGCAATAAATTTGTGGAAAGGGACAAAATGAATAGTTGTTATGTAAATTTATAATTAGTTGTAATGAGGTATTTAAAAGTACATGTCTAAAAATAATGACAACTATTCGAATATACCAAGGATTAATCAAAAATTTTAAAAAAATTATAAAAATAAAGTAAAATAAAATATAACTAGTATCCTTTCAAATATATTATTTAATAAATAAATTCTAAATTTATAATAATTAATTGCCATGATATATTTTAAAGTAAATATGAGAAAATAACTAGAAATATTCAAACATAATAAAACCTAAAATTAATTTGAGATTAAATGTGAAGAGAAATATAAAACAAACAAACACACATATATAATAATCTGGTCGACAGAAGGAAGGCTTGACGAAGAAATAAACCAAGAGTTGGTCGAAATCACCCAACGAAGCTGGGCCCAACGGCTGGGAGAAGAGGCGAGGCTTGACGAAAAAACCCAAAGAAGTAATCCGTGATCCTATAAACCGAGAGTTGGTCGAAACAGTTAGGCAATAACGTTTAGGTAATGGCTAGACCTCACGAGAATTGCACCTCCCGTCACATCCATTCATTGTAACTTAAAATTCTAAAGAATCACAAGTAGTTACTTATCGGCTTTTTCATAAAAAAAAGCAGGAACAACATTCTACGAGAGTGAGGTCTTTGCGTTAGCTTTTCAAAGAGGAGGCTCTGCAACTAGGCGGGAAACACAGTTATTTAAATGGAGCCGAAGCAGAGGAATTGGTTTTCAGGACTCGGTTTAGAGGTGGTGAGGTTCTTGCCTGGTGAAATATACTATCCTATTATACTAGTCTGATCTTGGTGGATTTTAGTGACGGGTTTAGAGCCTTTTCTAGTTTTTCTCTATCTCCTCGRGCTTTCTCAACCTTCTTAGCRAACATGTGACTATCCCTATTACYGAGGTGCTTTGATTTGACTTTCGTTATCTGTTGTTATGTTTGCGTTTTATGCTTATTAACTCCCTGCAGACAACCTTTAAGTCAGGGTACTCGGGCCCAACTACTATTCATTTAATTTTTTTCACTTACTATACTTGGAAACTGGACCGCTCTGTGGTGTTTGGTCTTTCATTTTTAGTGGAGTCTAGGTGGCGCTATGCATGACGAATTCACGACATTCTGATCTAGAAGGCAACGTCAGAGCACTTATGGGTGTTGTTGACGAGGCCATTTGGCAGAGAGAATGCCTTTTCACCTCTGCGGATTACTTGGGAAGGGATTCAAACACTCTTTCACCATCCTGTCAACTTATTACTTCCCCTACAACTCCACTTTGTAGGAACCTCGACTCTCGACCTACTTCCGGTGTCACTTCCCTATATTGTCTGAACTTGCGCAGCCAGTGGAGACGACCAAGCCCGTGGGAAGCTGGAACACTAATAACAAGGGTGTGGCTTCTCCAAGCACATGGAGAAAGGCCTGAAATCTCACTACCTCCTCCGGCTTCAGGCGTAAACTTTGGAAAGCTAATAAAACAATAAGAAATTGGTCTGGGGATCTGATGTTGGATTAGAGGAGACTTGCAGGATGGCCCTTTGTGGTTTAGTCGGTAGAGTTTCTTATCATTATCTAGAACATGAATCTCTTACGGTCTGGATGGATAAATAGTGGGCCCCTTTACTAGGCTATGCTCCTAAGGTCTTGTACCTTTCGAAAGGTTGGATGGGTTTCATCTATAGAACCCCAGAGGACACAACCCTCCTATTAGACTCTCGTTGGGTTTTGAGTGGTAGTAGCTTGATGCTGAAGAGATGGAGGGTTGCCTTTGACCCATCGACAAATTACTTTCAACACCATCATATATGGACACTCCTCCCTGGGATACCTATCCAACTCTGGAATGAAGGTGCCCTCAAGTAAATTGGCAACTCTTTAGGTACTTTCATTGTTGTGGGTCATCAGTCACTAATGGCAACGCCCATAAAGATTGGTAGAATACTGGTGGATATCAACATCCACTGTGGGCTACCAGAGGTTCTTGAGATTGAGTGGCAGGGGCGGTGGATACACCAGAGGTTATATTACTTGGGAATACCTTTCCATTGTAGCCATTGTCGTTGCACGGGATACCTTCGTCGGGATTGTAAGGGTTTTGTGGAAGAAGAGGTCTCATAAGACACACAAAATCTCTGGGATATTCCGGATTGCACACCAGAAGTGGATAATTTCGGGACTGGGACTCTACACTATTCACCAGAGCTGGACAGTCTGTCAGAGCTATTGGATTCACTCACTGGTAAGTTAAAATTACATTGTCCTACCCTTTATTCTACTTTAACTTTGTGGGAAAGAGATGCTTTTGACACATCCATCTGGTTTAAACGCTCTACTTCCAAAGACCTTATGCCCTCCGAGGTAGACATGGTAACATCTGGTTCTGTCATAAAGGAGTCATTTTGACGGATGCCTAGTGTTACAACGTAGTTTGGACTGTGGAGGTTGATCCTGTTATTTTAGAAAATCAGCCAACACACCATTCCATTACTCTTCCTCCGCCAAGGTCTCCCTTTAGCTGTGTTGACCTGGTTCAGTCTGTTATTTCCTCTACCCCTTCTATACCCCAGTCGGTAGGGACTGATATGGTTCTTGGCTATAGAGTTTCTCATGATCATGATTCCTCTCTTTCTGTTGTGTTGGATTCCCTGTTACCCTTTATACGAAACAATAATTCTACCGTACCATTACTAGTGTATTTTGGAAACACTGTTTATGATGACACCACTTGTGGGGGGAAGGCTAGTACTTCTTGCACTCGCCCTAAAGGGATAGGGAAGGAATATGCATGGTCTAGAGGCCTAGGAATAGAACATTCTCCCATTAATACTTGGAGCTCTCGAAAAATGTTGGCGAGTTTGACCAATCAACCTTGTGACACTGATCCCTCTTCCACTGACTGTGGGGCACTTAGAGAAATGAAAGCCCTAGCAATAGAAAAGTAATGATCTTACTTTCTTTAAATATCAGAGGGGTCATGGGCACCCTTAAATCCGCCTCGATTCGTCGTATTTTGGATCGAACCCGTCCGAAGATTATATTTTTACAGAAGACCTTAGTTCATGAACAAAAAGTCAGGGATTTCATGAACGGTTTTCGACCTTCCTGGGTTTCCTGTGCTGTGAACTCTCTTGGTACTTTTGGTGGTTTATTAGTCACCTAGGATCTTAACATTTTTTATTTGATAATGCATCTCACATGTGGTGGTATTCTGTTGACAAACAGAGTTATTGCTAGCCAGAGGGAGCTCACTCTGCTCAATGTTTATGGTCTGTGCTCGGAACATAAGTCTTTTTGGAATTTAGTGGCCGATAGTGGTATCTTATCTTTTAAAAATTTGATCATAGTAGGCGATCTAAGTATTACTATATCTCCTGATGAGGTTTTGGGAGGCAATACATCAACCGGTTCTATGGCGGGGTATTTCAAAGCTTTATTCCAATCAAAGAATTTAGTAGATATCCAACCAGATAAGTTAGTACCTACGTGGAGAAATGGTCGAATCGGTACTCAAGATATTGCCAAGAGACTGGACAGATGCTATGTTTCATAATATTTATTAACTAGTGGTGGCATCTATTGATCCCAGGTGGAGTTCCCTTTCATCTCAAATCACGCCCCCGCTATTGTATAGTTGGAGATGCCTCCTAAATATAAATCATATCCCTTTAAATTAAACCCCCTTTGGATGATCGATGAGGAATGCAATATTCTTGTTCATAAGGTTTGGAAGGATCCAAAATTTTCATCAAAAACTGGCAGTTAGCGCAGACTTGTTTGGAAATTAAAGGAACTGAAAATATAGACAAAATTATGGGTGAAGCAAAGAGCTGGGAACAATCTTCAAAGTATTGATTTATTAGAATCTAAAATAAAAGACACCTTTCTGAGATTTGTGGATGATTTATCACATTCTGTAATGGAACAACTCCTTGGAAAATTGGAACAGGAAAGAAACAATATTTTACATGCAAATGAAGAAAAGTGGAGACAACGTAGTAGAGAGATTTGGGTACAAAGTGGTGATCAAGATACCAAATTCTTTCACCACTTTTCTAACCATAGACGCRATCGGAAACATRTCTGGGAGATATCTGATGAAGTTGGGCAAGTACATATAGGGCAAACATAATTAAAGGAGGCGGTTGCACATTACTTCAAAAATTTCTACAAAGATTAGAATTCATCAAACAYAGTTGAACAAGTACAAATTAATGGTCTTTTCTCCAGGATGGTAAATGTTGWATAGGMAATATCTCTGCATGACCTARTCAATTTAAAAGAAATAAAAGCAGTTTTATCACTTTTCAAAAAAGATAAAAGTCCAGGGCCTAATGGTTGGACTRTGGAATTTCTCTCACACTTTTTCGATCTGGTTGGYGAYGATATCCTAGAGATGGTTGAGGATTCGAGATAGAGAGGCATTATTGATGGGAGCATAAAATCGACCTTCCTTTCCCTAATACCAAAATCTAATAAGCCAACAAACTTTGGGGATTTTCGGTCCATCTCATTATGTAATCTCTGCTACAAAATAATCTTTAAAATCATTGCTAATCGGATCAAACCCATTATGTCCAAATCACTCTCAGTAGAACAGTTAGGATTTTTTAAGGGAAGGTAGATTCAAGATTCTATTGGTACATCCCATGAGTGAATTCATAGTATAAATAAAAACAAATTAAAGTCTTTGGTTCTCAAACTGAATCTGCGCAAAGCATACGATTGCATAGATTGGGATTTTCTAAGGATGATTTTATTACAAGTGGGCTTTGGTTTACAGATGACAAAGTGGATTATGAGTTGTGTTGTATCACCCACTATTGGTTACTAATACTCTCCTCTACCGTCTGATTTATTGACCCAATGTTCATGTCTTTCGGGTTTCCAACAAAGCCTCTAATACTATCGGCCCTCCTGGTAAACCAGAAGGCAACACAGTACATAGAGTGCACTGCGCAGTCTCACCCGAGATAGCTTTGAATGGGTGGTTGTAAGTATCAGGTGTTTACAGCCTAGTATTGAGTATGAGATAGGGTTTTATTAATCAGAGACGTATACTACTAATTGTGATTGCAAGCTACTATTATTCACGGGTGTGCATCTATATTTCACAGTTTATTTCCCGAACAACACAATCATATTCCATAACAATGTATTAACTCATTCATTAAGCATAACAATTGGTTGCTGAAAGCAAACAAAGATATACATGCATTCATCACATTACATAGATATTTTCGTGGTTCACCCCCTCCTGGGCTATGTCCACAAAGATTTGGCTCTTGGCTCTTTTATTATGGTAGTTCTGCATCTCCAGCCCTGCCCGCTTACAATTCCCTCAGATGGGGAAGATTTTTACGAGGCGAACTAGATCGCACCAGGATCCACAGCCTGTGATCTAATCCTCAGATGTTCCTTCTCTCCTCTATTCTTAGCTCAACAACTTGAAAAATTGGTTCATAGCAGTATTACATAACGCATCAACTCGTACATGACTATGATGGAGTACTACAAAAGATGAACTAATACAAAAGTGAACCAACCTCTCTATGATACCTGCGTATCTATATTTATATATATTGGGCTCTTCAGCCATTTACAATGTATTACCAAAACCCTAACCCTACCGACGTTAGGTCTTCCTCCCATGCGCGCGTGTTGTTCTTCCTCCAGTTGTCGCTTTACTTGTGCACTATTTCTTGCATGCACGCGTGATGTGTTACCTTCCAGCTGTTACTTCGTTTCTGCACTCTTTATTTCCCACGATTTTCCTTCTTTCCACTTTGACCTAGTGCCAACATGCCCCCAACACTGACATGTGACTCGTCCCGAGTCACCTAATCCTTCTGAGATTCTTCGATCTCCTTGGTGATCGTCTGAAACTTTTCCTTGAGCTCTGATGCTTTTGTCAGTGCCTGCGCGGTCTTCTCCTTGATGGTGTCTACTACATGAACTGCCACTTCGTCGCTCAACAATCCTGCACATTCGGCCTAGGTCTGCACTATCTGTGCTTTAGCTCCTTCTGCCTGTGCAAGTATTTCTACTACCCGTTCCTGTAGTGGATCTATTTGAGCTTGACGCTCATGTTTCTGTGTTTGCGTAGTGATAAGTTCTGCCTACATCTTCTTCATCTTCTGCGTCCCTTTGACTCGTTCTGGGATTGGTGTGGTCTTTTGCCTCTGTTTGAGTTCTTGGATCATTGCATTGATCCTTTCCTCCTCCTTGTCCCAGCATTGGACTTGTGGGTCCTCCTCCAACCTGGTCCAAATTTGCGCTGCTTTATCGAGCAATTCAGCTGTTGTGCTAAACTGTTGCTCCATATCCTACAGCTGCGATGTTACTTCCTGCTTCCTTTGCTCATTCATTAGCAGTGGAGTGGTTGGTGTGAGATGTTCGTGGAGATTCTCTATCTCCTTTTGACACTAATCAGTTGCCTGCATGATCTGGTAAATATTTCCTGCTACTGGGAGTTCATTTTCTTGTGTGGTGCTTGGGAGTTTCTAAAAAATTCCTCCCACTCTTTGCTCCAGTTCATTCCTGCGTTCTTTTTCCTCCTAAGTTTCGAGCTTGCCCTGCTCACATAATTTTTCCAACACCTCCCGCTTCTTTGTTTCTTGCTTTAGCTCGACTAAGTTTTTATGTGCATGAGACTGTACCTCGTAGTCGATGCTAACCTGCAATTTTTGTACTTCCCTTGATGGCATTTGCGTCAAGACCATTTGGATGTGGTCCAAATCCTTCAAGGGTGTCTGCCCCGTGATTTCATCCATGCACAACATGGTAGGTTATGTAAATCGTTGTGTTTGTGTGTGGCATGGAGTGGATTGGGTCTCGTTCTTCTACCTCCACTCCTTATTTGGTCTGTATTGTCGGTGGCTCTATGCCTCTGCTGCTTCTTGCTATCTGTGCTTCCCCAAATTTCTTGATAAACTGTCCCATTTTTGTCAGCTCATTTTGCAGTTTATCCCTGTGGTGTGTTGCATTATCTAAATCTTCTACTAGGCAATCTTGGACCATTCTGGCGATCATTTCCCCATCGCCCTCCTTGATTGTATAGTCTGGAGATGCTCATTGCGCCTTTGATTTCTTACGTGCACCTCCTGCTTGCACAACTGGTCTCTTATTTCCCCCTGGTTCATATGTGATGGGGTTTGGGGCGGTCTCCTACGCTCCCTCGACCTGTTTCTGCTATCTGTTGGTCGGATGTGTAGTCTCTTTCTTCCCCTTCCAGGTCCCTATCCATTTTGACCCTTCATTTGCCTGAGTCGGCTTGGTTTGACCCGTCCTTGGTTTCTTGGGCACTGGTATTTCTGGAGGTTGTGTTTTCGCCTGCACTGCCTCTCCTTCTGCTGTTGTTTCCAGTACTTCCTGGGTAATGGTTGGGATCCTCCATTCATCAGGCCATTCACTGATGACCATGTCGATATCACCCTCTATTATGCAGTGGCACATATGTAGCCACTATTTATCTGGATCCTACTTTGGTTGTATCCACATTGTTTGGTGTGTGGTCTGAAAGTTGGCGATGTCTGCATATTGCACGATAGCCTCTAGTGTTATTCTCCATGATCGGCTGATAACTTCCTATATATCTCGTAAGTATGCTTCGAATATGATTATGTTCTCCCTCTTATCCCTAGCCTGCAACCCAGATCTCAGTAATAGGTATCTCGCTCTTGTTGGTTGTGGTCTGGTACAAAAAATTACATACCCTGGTTCTCGCCATCCCATGAAGGCTATTAGGGTGATCAACCATGAGTAATGGAAATCTATGCCTAGGTCCTATGCATCCTTCCAGTCCTCTTGAAATAAGTTCAATAAATATGGTGCCCAGCTCATAGAGGTGCCTTCTGTGCACTGAGTTGCAACTGCAATGACTCCTGCTGGTACTTCGTCTTTGTGGCATTTTCTGAGCAATTTGTAGGCTAAGATCATTGCGCCCAATTGTGTAGCTGTGTTGTTGATTTGTTTGATTATGATGCCCCTCGTTCCTCTGGAGGTGCCATATTTCTTCTTCATTTCTTCTGCCAAAGCTTTCTCCTTGGATTTATCATCCAAAATCAACACAGGATCCATACCCCAGGTTGGTAACCCTGTGATTTGTGCGATAATGTAAACAGTTATGGGGACGGGTTTATCCAGTCATATGTCCCCTCCATGTGTGACTGCTAATAGCTTCTTGACACATGTTGTTGCGTACTGGCCTCTACCAAAATGTGGTAGCTTCAACAAACCTAATATTCATGTTCTGTCCAGCCCAGCTGCCCACTGGTGTGGTTGGTTGATCGTTTCTCCAAGTTGGGTTATGCTTATGGTTTGCATAAAGACCCTCTGCGCAAGTTTCGGGAACTTGGTTTCGTCTTATATGTCATGGTCTGAATATTTGAGCTTCCCGACGTGACCCAGTAGCTCCGATTCTACTTGTACTCTAGTTAGCATGCGTGGTAGAACAATTTTTGCTGCAGGTTTCTTGCGGGGTGAGCTCAGTATCTAAAATCTGTCTTCCTGCTGCGGTGGCTAGTTTGAAGTTCCAACAACTTCCGGTTGTTTCCCCATCAGCCATTATGGCCAAGACGAAGCATTTGCAGCGGTCTCCTCTGTTGGTTGACCTGATATGGTCATTTGTGACTCGTTTGGTTGCACTGGTGCATCCATATTTTTTGTCATTCTGTTAACTTCCAGGGTTGCTTCGGTGCTTTCTAGTTGCACTTCCTGTTGGGTTTCCACTTCCTCGTTCTGGGGCGCCTGCGCCGCTACTGACGTATCTACTTTGATGGCCTCTACTTGTGGCTACTGAATATCTTCCAGTATTGGTGTAGAGTTTACCAGTATCGTCTCTGGGGATGGGATTTCGTCAATGTTGATGATCTCCAGCTGTTGTTGTTTGTTCTCTTCCAGCGGTCCTCGTGACCTAGTTTGAACCCTGGTTGGTCTGGCTGTCTAGCTTTCTTCTGCTGGCTTTGGTGGTGCCATAATGCTTATTGTCAAACTTTTGTTGAGTTCGAATAACTTCGGTGAGCTCTTTGGTCTCACTCTGTTCGTTCTGGCTGTTAGTAATCTCTCTATTTTCCTTTCGTGAGTAGACTAGTTGCTCTCATGCTCGCGTGTTGTATGGGCTTGTCATGAAGCTTGTCGAGGATGCTTCCTCCATTATGTGTTTAATTCATCATAACCGTGGGTTCAATGCATCTGCAATGGTTTTGTACTTGCCATTATGTTTTCTTTTCCATCTCCCGTTGGCGTGTTTAATGTGATGTCCCAACGGTCCTTGCTGTGATTTAATTCCACTTAGTGTTGTCATGTCATACTGCTTTTGCCGACTTTTCGTTTCCCTCTTGTTTTCCCTTTGTATGTAACCGTTGTTCGTGCCTTTGCCGAATTTTTGTTTCGAATGTCCCATGGCCTTTCTATCTCTGGCATGCTATGCGCTTTTTAGTCTTGTTTCCATTTTGTTCTCTTTTTTTATTTTAGA
>SNQJ01S0155124.1:0-22486 GCA_010110895.2 Picea sitchensis
TTATGACCTAAAAAGTAAAATTAGGTCATTGATACACTATATATTGACAGTTTGGACTCTCATTTCATCATCATCTTTCACTCACCACTTGGTGAGGTCTGAAATTTGCGCCCTACTTTAGGGTTTTGGCTGATTTAGTGAGGCGCACTTGTTGAAGGAAGATTCTCTTAGCATTTTTTGGCATTTCTCTTGATGGAAGGTGTTACAACTAGGGTTTTCTATGATGTTTCTTGGTGAATTGTAAGTGAAATTCTGCAAAAATTCTTGATTGAATGGTTGTATTGATATTACTTGCATTTATTATTATAAATTTGCTACATAAACCCTAGGTGACAAGCACACATAATTGGTCCTTGTCTCATGTCCCTGTCAAGATTTCTGGCCATTTTGTTTGTTGAAGTGAGATAGAGCATTGTCATAGCAACACTCTACTCTTTCATGCTGAATAGGATTGAGCCTAGCCTTAGCTACACTCATTTTTTCCCTCTTCATATGCTATCCGTACTTTCCAGAGCTCAAGAAGGAGGAGACGTCCCAGGCCTAGGTTATCTACAGTTAGGGTTGTTTTCTTCTAGGATTTGATGATAGAGCCTTGTTGTAGCAACACTCTCCCTCATTTGACTCTCCTGTCTTGAATTTATCTTTCATGCTAGTCTCTTTGCCATCTAAGGAAGGAGGAGAGAGTACGAGGCATTGCCATAGCAACACTGGAGTGAGCCTTTCTCCCCTAGGGTTTTGTCTATGAGGCCCTGCCATAGCAGCACTTCAGAGCTCTTCCCTCCAATCCTTAGCCTTCCTCCTTCAACTCCTGCGTCCTTCATTATTGACTCCATTTAACCCTAAAGGAACTGATATAAGACCTCAAACGTTGAAGTAGAACCTGATCTAAACACTTTTAATACCTTTGAATTGAAACCCTAACTACACTAACCCTAGCTTAGACTAACCTACTAACCCTAAGTTGATGACGTCATCATTGAATATTTCATATTTATTGCAGCAACGTTTTGTCTTTTGAGTAATTGAATGATAGTTGAAGGCATTAATTGAGTTAAGAAGTTATTTGTCATATTGAATGATGTATCATTCTAGTATTTATTGATGAAGTGACATTACTGTCGTTACTATTTTGTAAACATTGACTTCGTCAACATTTACCTTTAAATTGCTCATATTGAATATCAGATAGTCTTTAATGTATATGAAGTACTAACCAAAGCCTCCATATATCAAGTTTATTATTGCTTTGTTCTCGGGCAAGGATCCTACTTGGTTGTCTTTATTGGCTATAAGTCGGACTATTTGCTTTGGTGGTGATCTGTGAAGGGGGAAATTGGTCATTGTCTGAGTATCCTTTGAAGCCTCTTCAAAACCCCAGGTCACCGGGGACGTTTCCCCTGGGCCTAACCTCCCTAAAGAGAAAGAACCTACCCATCGTGGTAACATTGGGTGGGATAGGTTCATGTTATGCCAGTTTTGCCTTCTACCTTATAGTCTTTACTCCTAGCTATAAATTGTGCGATAACACTACCAAATTCTTGTCTCACTCCTCTCATCTTCCATCTTGATTTCACTCACTCTTGCTCTATTTTGGAGAGGAGCTTGTAGCAATTAGTTGCTGCAACTTCCTCATTTGGTAATAATAAAGAGCTTTGGAGGACATTGGTGTAGCAAATATTAGTCTTGGTACATCTATACATATGAGGTGATATTGTGTCTTTTGGTGCATTTCTTTGAGATAGAGTGGATTTCTCAAGCAAACTAGTTTGCTTGGGCTGATTATGCAATAGTGTAGTTGTATATCTATTTGAGTAGGATAGTAGGTAGTACAAATTAGTTTATGTTACTTATTTATCTTATCCATTATTTGCTCTTATCTCACATTTGTTTCATAAGTTGCAAGTTGTTTCAAGGTTTTGTAAGGTTGGCTTCAAGTTGGAAGCTTTCCTTCATAACCTATCTTAAAATCCTATTTTTCTTATTTCTTTTTTTTTTCTGCTCATACACATTCAGTTTTTGCTTTTCTAACACTCTAGAATAGGTCAGTACATCAACATATTTTTCTGAAATTTTTATGCAGAAAATTTCTATGTAAAAACAAAAATTTTCTTAACTCTTGTGTGTGTTTTGCA
The DNA here is from genome assembly GCA_010110895.2 of Picea sitchensis. Lineage (NCBI taxonomy): Eukaryota > Viridiplantae > Streptophyta > Pinopsida > Pinales > Pinaceae > Picea > Picea sitchensis. The sequence goes on from SNQJ01S0155124.1 coordinate 2,133, forward strand.
GCATTTCCAGCAAGCAATAGCTTGGTGTTTTTTGTAGGTTCTCACCAGATCAAGGGGAAGTGCTGCCCTATTTCAGCCACAAAACACACAAAGGACCCTTCCTTTGGTTGGGTAACAACACCCAAACCTTTCTCTCTCTTTTCTAGCATTGTAGCAAGCCCAAAGGGGGTCCTCAAGTGGCTTGCACTCTTGTTTTAATTTTCTTCTTTTGTAAATCATATTAGTGCCTACATCTTGGTGTGAGTTTCGCTAAGCCAACCCCCAAAATCGTAAGGCTAGGATCGCATTTAATTTTCTGCAAGTTTCTATTATTTGCCTCACTTGTCATTAGGACAAGGTTGTGTGGTTAGGTTGCTCTAGTTTAGTTTATTTCTTTTCCAACCCTCTTTGGCACAAAATAGTAAGGCTTGCCTCCACCTTGTGCCATTGTGAGTGGTTTGTATTTCAATTTTTCATTTCAATATTTTATATTCTTTAGTTTCCTACACCTTGGATGTGAAGTTGGCCTAGCCAACCCCAAAAATCGTATGTCTAGCTTAGTTATTTATTTCTAACGTGTTTATGCTCATGGATTAAAATCATCTAGAAGTATATTTCACACCACTAATGCTAGCTTAAGCTCATGGAGGCATAGGTTTAATCTCATGCTTTAAGTTTCTTTTAACTTTGCAAGTTCTATTTCTCAAACATTTATCTTATTGCAAATATCATGGGCATGTTGTGATGGTTTAAGGCAATTTAACTTCCTTTTATTGCAAGCTATTTTCAAGTTCCTTTTCATGCTTTTTCAAGTAACATCTTATGGTTTGGAACTTCATTTCTTGCAAGTTGTAAATTTCGGTTTTGGCACTATTACTCAATTTTGGGTAAGCAATATCTCACTTTTACACACCCATCCACTCAATTTAATTTAGTCCATAGGCCTAATATCCATTAGACTTAATAGAGAACCTCTACTGACCTAACTTTGCCATTTAAACGAAGACTAGAGGAAGCAATGGAAGGTGATAGGCCGGGGACGGTCTTGTGGCGCTCAACGTCCTTTCTGGGAGTACTCTTTTCCCTTGGCTTGACTTGTGGAGCTAGGGTAGGCCTTGTTGCCATACTTCTTGAGCACCCAACAACTACTTGGTACAAGCAAGGGGAGTATTGGGTTGACACTTAGCTAGGATTCACTTTTCACTTAATAACTTTTAATAAATCCTTAATCCACTCTACAACTTTGGGCATCAACTTGGTTCTTCACACTTTTGTGGTTGACACTTAACTAATCTTGCAAGCAACAGACTTTCATTTCTTTCATGCAAGCTTATCTTATGTGTTGTGGATTAATAACTAAGTAGTCATAGTTGTTCTTTTGGAGACTTTCCTTTGAGCATTTATTTTTAGTCAAGTGGTGTGTTCATATCTTTGATTTGGTCACTCAAGAAGTTGTGCATCCTTTGGAGGCACTTCCTTGTTGGACTTTGTATAATCTTCTTTGCCATTGAAAGTAGTCAAAATAGAGTTGTGCATCCCTTTGGGAGACACTCTATTGTTGAGCATGCTAGGCTTGATGTGTTGATGAATTTTTCCCTTTGAGCATCTTTAATTTCCTGCACAAACAAGCAAATTCAGTTAGTATCTTGTATCTTTGTATTTCTATATCTTTGTATCTACTTGTGTTTAGTGTAACTTTGGTGTAAATCTTATTGTACCTTTGTATTTGGTTGTGATATTTGTTTCTAACCGTGTTGTGACATAGTTGTAATCTTTGTAATATGTTGTAACTCTTGTGTAATTAACCTCCCTCAAACTTTAGATTTGAACCCTTGCCCAATCTTAGGCACTAGTCCTGAACTGTCCTAGGAAAAGGATTGATTTCTTATCTTGAATTGTTGCATATTGCATTGTTGTCTTTGCATCATAGGCTAGATATTTCCTCCAACCTTTTAACTAATTAATTAAGCGAACTCCTAGAACTTAATATTAATCTCATCTAGAAACTAGGTCTACCCTTGGCTTCCCTAGGAGTAAACCTATATGGAAGAGGTTCAAGTCAAAGTGACAGTGTGGAGTTTGAAACTGACATTGTGCCTCAGGACACACTAAGTGAAGCGGGGACTTAGCTCACGTTTGCAAATATATATAAGGGCTGACAACACTCCGTTTGCAAGGAAGTGTGTATAAGGACAGCAACACAATATAAATATTTAAGGGGCAATGCCCAGACCATAATGGGGTAGATGAGTAGAAAATGATGAAAAAGTGGTAATTATGGTGGGAGAAAGGCGATGGCCTTTCATGAATCCCCTAGTGGAAACTCAAAGCCCTATGGGTACCATCTTAGTAGGGCATCATGTCATTCCTCAGTGGTCAAGTGGAGAAGTATAATATCCAAGCACCCGTTAAAAGAAAAAATTGAATACTGCATATTCAAGGTTTTGGGGATCAAATGGCACATACCATGATACCCATACTTATTAACTCATGGAGCAAAGGTCATCTGCTACAGGACCAACCCGAGGTGATGGATGATTTATTCTTTGCTGACAAAAGTGGAGGCGCTGAAGAATGGAAAGATGGGCCCTCCAGGGTGAAGCTAAAATCGATCTGGCTCTTGGTACTCCATGTCTAAAACCTGTGGGCCTCGAGACATAATCTCCTTATTGTCCTAAGCTAGGGGATAACAAAGCCTACCTTGGGCTTCCTTGGGGCTTGAATCCCCACGGGTTGGATACCATGGCCCACACATCGAATGATGATGCTAGCCTTTGGAGGCTTGAGTAGATACCATGGAGGACATAACCCCACCCTTAGTCAGCCCAAAGATTTTCTCTTTAGGCTAAAACATCACTTTTGAAAAGGTTGACATCACCCTAGGGATAGGGTTGTGGTAGTGGTGGTGTTGCTTTGCTTGACATTTGGTATCTTTGGATGGAGAGGAGTACCTTGAAGACCCTAGCGCTTGAGAGGGAGGCCTTTGGAGACCCAATGTTTTATCTCCAAGCTCAATGATTTGTTAAAGGTGCCAAAAGGTTGCTCTAAAGGGGTGGCATCATGCTTCTTTGGGTTTCTTATGTGCATTTTAGGTTAAATTTGAATTTTGTATTGTAAAGGGACAAAGTAAGGGTTTTTGTCCTGCTTTTTTGGTTCTCTAAGAATAGTGGACAAACTCTTGTAGTAAGATTTGTATAAATAAAAGTCATTTCATTTCATTTTCATATCATAGCTCTCCCATTGTGAAAGACTAGTGGCTGAAATTTAAGCCCTCTTGTAGAAATTTTGAGGAATTGCTATGAAGTACGCCAAAACTGGTTTTCTCCTTGACCTAATTTTGGCTCTAAGTTTTATCTTTAAGACTGTCCTTTGTTGCTGATTTAGGACAACAAACAATCAAGTAATTTATGCTCATATTTTTGGTGGTTAAGTGTCTTTGAGGGTGCCCTTGCAAGTGTTATATTATCCCAATGTTAGCACATGCAATAAACTCAAAACAAGTAACACTACCTCTAAGTCTTTACAACTTTTTAAATGTGATTTGCCTAAGCATGCATGAAATTGACACATATGTTTTGGTCAACATGACCCTGGAAAAATGCCCATAGGAAAACCAGTTTGGAGTAGAGTAGATGTATATAGAAGGCCTCAAAGAAAAATGTACAACATGGAAAACATAAAAAAGTGAACTTGTTACAATAGAAACCCTTCTCATATGCATTGGAGTTCATGAGGCCTCTCCTACTAACCTCTTTAAGCAAAGCCCTTTACCTTAATTGTCCCTTCTTCCTTAACTTGCCTTTGACCCTTTTCCTTGTGCCTTTCCTTTGACCTTGCCTTTGTTTGATCTTTGAACTTTGCCTTGCATTTTCCTTTCCCTTCTAGAAGCTCCCTCCTCTCAAGAAAGCCTCCCACAAAGTGATGGTGCACCTCTACTCAAGTGTGCCCCTCACTCGCGTACAAAACTCTGAAGTAGCGCCCTCTCCTTCACCCTTGCGCCCTATAAGCTCTAGAGTGTGCCTCTCAAAGGTGAATGAGCCTCCTCTAATAATGAGGAACCCTTCTCTACTAGATGTGCGCCCCCCTCACAAGATGCGCCTCTCCTCTAGAATGTGCGCCCCTCCTCCTCCGAATGCGCCTAGCTCCAAGATGATGGCCAAACCTCCATGAAAATACCTCTCCATGAAATTTAAACCCAAGCTAGGGATCCTCCTCAAACCTCACCCTCATGTGCCTCCTACTCCTCAAGATATGCGCCCAAGAGCTCCTCCTTCTCCTCTCATAATAAAGTGAAGAATGAATCTCATCTTTTCCCTATTCCCTCCTTTAGCCTCTCTTTGGCCAAACCCTAAAAGATCAATGGCCTAGATCAATCTAGTTGGGTGAGATCTAATCAAAAATCTCATAGAAACCCACTTTCCTTAGTTTGTTTATGTCTTTAACTCACCCACAAAGTGATTTAAATGTCACTTTAATGACTTGAGTGAATTGTTTCATGACTTAAATCTCTAAGTCAAAAGTGAAATCAGAATCATAAAGTAAAATAATGAAGGTTGTTGACCACCTATTTTGACTAGGGATCAACTCCATGTTCCATGAAGAGCGTATTACTGATGGTGCAACAAAGTTGAACTTTGGTTCTACAAAGAGTTTTAGCCCCAACACGTCTTTTGTGGTGAAATCTTATGCTCCCTAAGTGGGATAATAGTAATTAGTCAACATAAGGTCATATTTTGTTAGTTTCCTATGATTTTATCATTAGGGAATTCCTTTCATGAGTGTTTTTAATCCTCAGGAGTGAACTTTTAATTATCCTTGAGTTTTCACTCACAATAATCCTCCAAAAGTGGTGAAAGACGTTCTAATGATCAAACCCAATGGGTGAATAGGGTCTAGGAATATTGTAAATGACCATGCTAGACATATTCTAGGAGATGTGCGGAATTATTCGAGGAGTCTAAGTAGTTTTAATTTTTTAAAATTACCCGATTCAAAAGGTAATTTTAATTAAATTTGATGTAAAAATGTAAAAGCCTTGGGTCCTAGGGATTTTGATAGGGGTGTGAGTAGCTCAAAATAAATGGAATGAGTCTCTCTACACCCTTGGACAAACTTTCAGCTCAATTTGGACAAGTTTTGTTAGGCCGTTTCCCATGAGGAGTCCAAGTTAGTCTTGAATCAACAATTTAATTGCTTAATTTGGGTAAGTAAAAATGCCAAAATTATTAAAATGAACAAAATTCATGAGAAAGAGTGGGAGATGATTCCTCAAACACTTTTATTAGGATTATAGAAAAGTGATTTTCTAACTTAACCTAACCCCCCTTGCTTAGCCACAACCTCAGTTGACCATCTCCCTAAGGAAGATAAGCCCCCTTGGTGAATAGCACTTAAAGTGAAAATTAAAGTGAAAACCTAGCCTAGACCTTAAGTGTGCCCTCCTTAGCCTCTAACTCACCTATTAGGTGAGTGAAAATGTTCCCCCTCAACACTCAACCCTCCAGCCTATTATGACTAAAACCCTAGAAAGTGTGCCCCTCCTTGAGATGATCTCTTCTCTTGCTTGAGTGACACTTGGGCTCATCCAAGCTTTGGGGTATTTCTTGCCTTGGGGTATAAAAGAATGCTCACCCCTCTCATTTTCTTTTCACCAATATGGGATCCATGGTGTGCATTAATCTTCTTGGTGCCATACTTGTGTGCTTCATTGAGGTGATACATGTCTTTTGTTTTCTTTTGTGTGTTCTTGCTCATAAATCTAGTTTAGGAGATCCAAACAAGCATTTTTGCTTGGATAAATTTATGGTAGTGTTACTATAGATTTAGTGAGCAAAGTTTTCATGACATTGCAAAGTATTTTGTTATCTCAATTGAATCTACTCAACTCCTTTCATTTTCTGTAGCAATATCTCACATTTTGCAGGTCACCAAGAGTTTTAGAGGACAAATTTCAGATCTGTAAATTTGTCTCTTCAACCAACAAAAGCCTCCACTTCTTTCTGTTCCATTTTCTGTTCTTTCCCTCTTTCTTTTGAGTTGTTCTGAAATAGGCTTAAAATCATTCATTTACGTATGTAAAATTTTTGTTTTCGCTAACATAATTTTTTTTAGTGTTTTGGTAACAAAACTCCTTTCTTTTCATCTATTTCTAATTGTAACTTAGCAAAGAGAGTCCTTGAACACACATTCTTCTCAATGTTTTAATAATTTTTATTATTAATAATTGTAATTTAATTGTTCCTACACCTTTGGTTTGGCTTTGCCAACCCATGCAAAATCAATATAAGGCTAGGTATTATATTTTATGTTTTATATATTTTTTTTTTTTTTTTTTTTTTTTTTTTTTTTTTTTTTTTTTTTTTTTTTTTTTTTTTTTTTTTTTCATTTAAGTTATTTCCTTTCACCCACCTTGGTATGAAATCGATAGGCTTGTCCTCCTCCTTGTGTCATTGTTGAGGTTGTTTAATTATTTAGTTTATTTTTCAAGTCCTTTAAATTTCATTGATTTATTTTTCCTACACTTTGCAAAGAGGTTTGGCTATGCCAAACCATGCAATATCGTAAGACTTGTTTTCTTGCTTAATTTGTTAATATCTCTTTAGTATTCATTGCCAATATCTCATTAAGTTGATAATCTTTATTCTTAAGCAATATCTTATTTCAAGTTGGGAATCGATCTTACATTGCAATCTATCTTCTTAAGTTGAAATTAATCATAACATGTATCTTTAAGTTAGAGCAATTTAACTAGGCACCTAGACTTGTACAACTTTTGCCACCAAAAAGGGTGCTTCTAGAGGCTATAGGGGGTGCTAGAATAGGAGACGACTTCCGCAATTAGAATTACCCCTCGTTTTGGCGTGACATTCTGGGTTGACCTTTGGATCTAGGGAACGCGCGCCCTTCTTCTTAACAATCATTTTGGCCAAATCGGTAAGAGTCTAGGTGTAGACACATAGTATAGGATTTCAACCTCACATAATATAAATAAGGCTTAAAACTTTCTGAAAATCTACTTACACAAATTTAACTTTTCAATCTTTTCATCTTAATGCAAGCTGTGTAATCTTTTACTTTCTGGTACTTTACTTTACAAGCATTTATCTACCTTGCAAGTTAAGCTATTTTTTAGTTGGGCACATTTACTTTCAAGTTCAATATCTCTAAAGTTGCACATCCCTATTTGGGGCATTTCATTTTCAAGTTGCTATCATTTCTAAAAGTTGCGCACTAGTTCTATTGGGTAGTTTTGCTTCAAAGTTCATTTCACTTCCCTAAGGTTGCGTACTAGCTCTCTTTTTCTTCCTAATCTTATTTGAAGTTAATTTCTTTATTATGGATATCTCATAAGCAGAAATACACATTACTAAGAAAATATACGGCCGAAATCTTCATGCCAATGAACATCATTCAATCACCCCATGATAACTCATAAATTTGAGCCATTATGAGAAAACCCCAATGTAGGAAACCCAACGAGAGAGAGAGAGAGAGAGAGATTTTATTATTCATCTTCAGAGTACATATCAACAACAAACTCTCAATTTCGACCAGAAAAATACCTCCACGACACCAAAAGCTGTCCCCACAAAATTCTGCTTAATGTGCCAAATTTGTACAGCTGTATGACCCACCTAGAAAGAAGCTCCCAGAAAACTGTGAGAATAGTTTGTTTTATGACATGAATAGTATGGCCCAATAGCAGCAAGAAAAACACTCTAAACAACCTCGATTTCCTTGTAACAAGATCACCTTGAAAATCGTGCCCTCTCCTTGTTATGCAGGGTGTACGGATCACAGTACGGCCTCCAATAGTAGCAAATGATATCAGCACTCACACAGAAATATTCCATTGGTATTTGTGCCCACTTTTGTCTTGGGAAATGTGCCACCAAGCTGCTCACTTTCCTCTCTCAAGCTCTCTCGAAAAATCTCTCTCCAATCTCCTTCACTTGTGTCTTGCACACTGCAATGCATTCTTTTTATAAATCTGAAAATGACATTTCCCACCCAAAAGTGTCTTTTCACCTTCCCCAGCCCTAAATCTAAAGGTCAAGATCTAATCTTTCATTTTTTCAAGATCAGGGACATGATTCATTCCCTCCAAAATCAATCATAAAATATTAAAAGTACATTTCACTTTATTACATAAGTGCACTTTATGAAAATAAAGTCACTTCAAAAATAGTAGTTACACTTTATTAAAAAGTCGCTTTGATAAAAGAACCACTATACAACTTTATAAAAACAATTGCAAAGTTAAGTGCCTAGTAGTGTAAGTATGGAGTTACATACGCATACAAGACAAAACATCTGTAGTACCTTCGAGCTAAAACTCTAACCTCCCTCTTAGCGAGGGATGCACTCGGTACCATATCCATCATCTGGTCCCATCACACTTTACTCTGTAGAAGCTCCCTAAGACCTGGAGTTATTCTCAACACCTGCACAAAACTTGAATTAGAACATCTTCTCTTGACAACTACTTGGCCCTGAGCTCCTTGGAGAATCCAATCCATCCTGAGCATTGGTTCAACCACACTGATTGAGCCTCCTACCAGTTCTCCAAAGAGACTCTCTCTTCTCTCTCTCGAAATGAAAGAAGCGTATCCTTGGTCCCACATAATGTCGAGCCTCATCATGCTCCTCATCTAACACTAAATCATACACAGAAGGTTGTCCTCCCTAGCATATACAACCTGTTCACCCAATCATTGATCAGCTGCAGTTCCACCAGGTCTTCTCCCTCCCTATAAATAAAGACGTGTTCCCTCTTGAACAATGTACAATATCCCTCATCCTCCAAAGTGAGATTGAGAGAAAATTAACCCTCAACCCTAGAACGAGAACTCCCATCAGCTCCAGGAATCCTCATACTCGAGTTTAGATCTAACCCTTCCAACTCCATGTACGGCTCATTCCATACCTCCTTTACTCTCCACCAGTCGGTCGTGACTTGTCTCTATGATAATAATGAATACACGTCATATTCATGTCATGTGGAAAGAGGCTCCACTATTCACAATCCATTTGATATCACCTCCAAATCCTTCGCTACCGACAATGGAAACTAGGGTTACCAAAGAAAATTCATTTTCGTATTTTGAAGCAAAGTCCTGCATGGTTTTTGTAGTAGTTGTCTTAGGCCCCTCTAGTTCCTTCTTCATCTTGCCTCAAAGACAATGACAAATAGGGTGCCCCAACTGGTTACAACAATAGCATATGACTTCTCAGTCCTCGAACTTCCTTTCTTCTTTCTCTTTGTAGCAAAGGCAACATTCTCATCAACTCCATCTGTCTTCTATCCACTGCTCTGAGATCGCCCAAATCCTTACAGGCAAATCATCCCACCAGTGCGCTTCAATCGCGGAAGATGCTCGACCACCACACACTTCACACAGACTTCCCATTCTTTGGTGAAGCCTTTCAAGGCTATTCTCACCAGCTCTGAATCCGTTATGACCTCTCCAACAATAGCCAACTCATCTTTCATGAGCTACCCGGGTAAGATCAGAAGAAACACTCTCCTCCTTAACCATCTTCATATCATGCAACTTATCCTTCAAAGCCATCTTCCAATTTTCATTCTTCGCCTCAAATAAGTTCTTAATTGCATCCCACATCTCTTTGGTTGTCTTCTTCTCCACCAAGTGTGGAATAAGGTGGTCATTCACCCCATCGGAGAATAATTCTCTGAGCCTTGGTCTCCTTGACCCCATGCAAATTCAAAGCAACAGCGGAGATCGTTAGGGAACCACATTCTTTCAACCAGGCAAATAAGTTCGTCTTGTTCTCCATAGAACAAGCGACAATCGGACCTTACACTGCAAATGGTTGGAAATGCCATCCAGCAGATCCTCAAATCTAATACATTACAGCCATATTCCCTATCACAAGTCAACAGTATAATCCACAATTTTCCCCTTCAAACTTGACAAAATCCCCATATCCTTTACATCCATAGAGCCTAACCGATACCATGTTAATTCTAATGACAAAATCAGCAAGCTAACAATTATTCCATACACTTAGAAACTTACTGCAGAGATAACTGTCATGAACTCTGATATGTCTAAAACCCACATTAATTTCCATATGAGAAATACACTACTAAGCAAATATGTTGAGATAAACACGAACAACATTCAATGTACAAACCTTCAGGAAATTTAAGCAAATGCGGAAAACTGATAATGGAAGCCAACGAGAGAGCCAGAGAGATTTTTATTATTCAACATAAATGACAAGCTACAATTCGGTGAAAAATACCTCATAAGCAAATTGTCCCATAAAAATCCTGCAGCGAAAATCATGCCAAATCTGTATAGTTATTATTTACTTAGAAAGCAACGCCTAAAATACATGTAACAGTCTGTTGTATGAAGCCTGAATAATCGCGACCCCAAACCTTGAAAACACTCGTAGCCTTGATTTTTGTGCCAACAAGTTGCCTCGAAAATCATGCCCTCTCTCCTTGTTGTACGGATCCATACAGTACAATCTCCTCACAATAATAAATATCAGCCTCTTCTAAATATAAATTTCTCCCTTGGTAAATCTGCCCAACCTTCCTTGGAATCCGTGCCAAAAAATTTGCTGCTGACTTTCCTCTCAAGCTCTCTCGAAAAGAATCTATCTCAATCTCCTTCACTTGTGTGTACACTGATGAATAGCACATTATTCACAATAACATTTCCCTCAAAGTGTCTTTTCACCTTCCCCAACCCTAAATCCAAAGGCCAAGATCTAATCTTGTTTTCAAGATCAAAGGGTCATGATTCATTCCCTCAAATAGATCACTTAAAATATTCAATTACATTTCACTTTATACATAATTGCATTTTATGAAATAAGTCACTTTAATATTAGAAGTTAAATTTGATAAAAAGTCACTTTAATAAAGAACAACTTTACAACTTTATAAAGCCCATTACAAAGTTAAGTGCCTAATAGTATCAACATAAGGTAACATATGCATACAAAACAAAACATGTGAAGTACCTCACGAGCTAAAAACAACAAAGAAGAAGTCGAAGTCAGGAATTGTGAGTGGATTTTGGACTTAGGCACATTGTACCTCAGGACACAATAAATTAGATTTGGAGAGTTCTCCGCTTGTAGGTGTGTAAGGATGACAACAAGGGTAGTCTCCCCCCACTTGTTTAGGAGAAGCTCAAAAAGGAGAGTTGTTATTACTGGTTTTGTAGCTGAGTCAAGGCTATAAGATGGAGAGACAGGCCCATCAACGAGACCTATCACCCAATGTCACCACAATGGGAGGTTCTTTCTCTTTAGGGCCACAATGGGGAGGTTCTTTCTCTTTAGGGAGGTTAGGCCCAGGGGAGACGTCCCCGGTAACCTGGAGTTTTGAAGAGGCTGAGGTTTAAAGGTCAAAGTAAAGGTCCCTCTTCACAGGTCACCACCTATAACAGATAGTCAGGATAAACAACCAATAATGAAGTGTAGGCCCAAATGAGAACACCTGCCTTGAACAAAGAAACAACAGACTAATACAGGCTATAATTCAATGGGTTGGTACTTCATGTAACTATTTGATATATATAAGCAATTACAACAATAAATATTGACGAAGTCAATGTTTGTTAATATAGCAATGAAATAATACTACTTCACCAATAAATATCAAGATGATGTGGCAAACAAATGTATCAAATTAATCCTTATTCAATAAATGCATCAAACCATCATCTAATTTCTCAATATATAAAGAATGTTGCATCAAGATGAAATAACCAAGTGTGACGTCATCTTTTTTAGGGTTAGTAGTTAGTTAGGGTTTCAATTTATAAAAGTTTTGAGAGTTGTTTCAATCACTTTCACTTCAATGTTGGAGTCCTGAGATTAGTGCCTAAGGGTAAATGGAGTCAAGTTAAGGGAGGATGCAAAGGTTGAGGAAAAAGGCTAAGGACTAGAGGGAAGGGTTCTGAAGTGTTGCTATGGCAGGTCCTCAGAAGAAAAACCCTAGGGGAAAGAGGCTCACTCTGATGTTTCTTAAGCAAGGCCTCGTGCTCTTTCCTCCTTCCTTAGGTTTAACTTGGCAAAATGACTAGCATAAAAGATAAGTCAAGACACGAGAGTGTGATGAGGGAGGGTGTTGCTAAAGCAAGGCCCTATCACCAAACCCTAGAAGCAGGACGACCCTAGGTGTAAATAACCTAGGCCTGGGATGTCTCCTCCTTCTTAACCTTTAAAGGGTACGGCTAGCTTAGGGGAAGAGAGAAATGAGAGTGTATCTATGGCTAGGCTCTTCCTTTCTCCTTCAATGGCTGAAAATTTATCTTTTAGGGGACATGAGATAACAACCTACTTGTGTGTTTATCCCTTAGGGTTTTAAATCAGCAAAGTTTATAAATAAATGCAAGAATATAAGACTACAACCATTCAATTAAGAAGTTTTGCAGAAAAAACACTTACATATTACCATGAAATAGCATTGCAAACCCTAGTTGTAAACCTTCCTTCAAGAGAAATGCCAAAAATGCCAAGAAAAACCTTCCTTCAACAAGTGCGCCTCACTCCAAGAGAACAAATACCCAACTAGGGTGAAAAAATCAGATCTCACTAGGAGAGTGAGTGATGTGTTATGTCAAAATGAGGATAAAACTCCTCAATATATAGTGTATCAATGACCTTTAATTAATTTAGGTCATAAAAAATAACCGACAAGGCTACAAACCAAAATCATATTGTTTTTACATTAAATTGTCAAATTAAAACCCTAACTGAGCTGTAATAAAGGAAAAAGCCCCCTTTAAAGGAGGCGCTGGCCCCTTTTAGGGCATATGAGACATGCAGGAGAAAAACCTTAGCCCCCCAGAGGCCTCTCCAACATGCCACACGTGCCACTGCTCCCCAGCCTGCCTCCAAAAGTGACCATGAAGCTGGATGACATCATGGTGATGATGGGGACGTTCTGAGGCTTCCAAGGCCAACATTCCACTAAAACGGGGTCATTCCCCCTAGGCCGAGCTCTGCCAAAGTGCCTCTAGTAAAACATCCTCTTCTTCTCCGGTGTAAAACCCTGATTAAACAATGTCTCATTTCTACCCCTCTGACGGGGTCTCAGCAACCATCTAATGGGATTTTTAGCCCCATGAAGGTCCAAACTAATCATCTCCCCATGTGTACCTCTCTAAATGGTACCTGTCCGTCGGGCATGGTCCTGCACATCAAAATCTACGCCCTCCATGGGCTCATTAGTCACAGGGATCATAGAAATGTTAATCATAGTTCATCATTAATATTATCAAACACATCCATAAAAACCCTGATATATCATTCAACAGCTCAAAGACATTACAAAAACCTACAATACAAGGTTGAGGAAAAGGACAAGGCACCCTATTGGGCTAGTATCCATAAGGAAAGGAAAGTTTCTGAAAAGTTTCATCCAAGCCATGTAAATGAGGTGATGTGGCTAAGGGATGTCCAGACATACGGGTAGAGTGAGAGCTAGGGGTGCATGGTATTACCTGTGGGTGTCTTTGTTGAAGGCGAGTTGTACCCGTCATGGATGAAATTTTTTCCAAACCCTTTCTTGCCTTTATTCTTTTCTTCATTTACTTTTTCCTCTTCTTTTTCTTTTTATTCAAGGACTAACCAGAGGACACTGCCTTGGCGTGGTGACCAGATCTGACAGTGTTACCCACAAGTACTTTCACAGAGATGATAAGGCTGGCTCGTGATGAGACCCCCTTTCCCTTGGCCATACAACCAAAGGTCACTACCCTGGCGTGGCAACCAGATGGTGGCAATGTCATGTTGTTAGGTACCCATGAACATAATAGGTTGGCTCGTGATGAGACTCCCTATCCTCTTGACTAGGTCTTGTTTGTTATTTTTCCAGGTCCCTCTTATTTCTTGCTGAGAGGCTTTTTATTGCCTTCTCGGGGATCCCTGGGTGAAGCATCTCGAGGTTTTATTTCTAGGCTTTTATCTTTTACCAGTTGATTTTACCTTCTGGGCCTTTATCCCCTTCTTCCCACGAGATAAGGTGCAACCCTACAAACAGGTCATCCTAATGCCCAGACAAGGGGAATGGGATAGATGAGAGGGAGATACAATGGAAAAGTGGTGGTATGATGGGAGCGGGTGATGGCTCTTCAGAAATCCCCCAGTGGGAAACCAAAACCAATGCGTACAGGCTTGCTAGGGCACCCAATCAATCTTCCCAAGCATGGTCAAGTGGGCTAATGTAAGATCCAAGCAGTTGTCAGAGATAAAAGGAATTAGATGCATACATTTAAAGGTTATAATGATCAAAGTGACACATACCATGATACCTGGACCAATTACCTCATGGAGCAAGAGCCTTCTCTGATACAAGACCACGCCGAAGGTTATAGATGTTGTTGTTGCTGACAAGACGAGCCTAGTGAAATAAGAAAAGGATGGGATCTCCAGGGCCATGCTCAGGTTAATCCTGCTCTCGGTACTCCATGTCTAGGACCTGTGAGCCTCGAGACATGATCTCCTGGTTATCCCTAAAAATCAGGGATAACATCTGGCTCCAACTCGGGGACATGTGCTCACCGTAGAGCACATGAGAACCTCAACATCTCTGGCATAACCTGCAGACCTGCTCAAACTCTATAGGGGCATCAGTAACAAAAAATGGGGTGGTACTGCCACCCCAACATACATAGAGATATATATATGTTGAAAATAAAACAATCAATAATGCAAATATAAAGTGAAGTACTTACTTTTATTTACTTATTGGCAGGATGTTGGTGTAGTCAAACAACCAGTGAAGCTAATCCAACAATGTCCCACGCTACCTGCCTTTGTGCTTCATCATAAACCAAAATAGTGATAAGTCAAGCACAAAAATGTCATGGGTTAGAATATATATCATATCATCAGAAATCTCAAAGTCTAACTCATGGAGGCAGGTGGGAGGGAAAAAGTGATCCCAATGCATACTCTCAGGAGAGTGCTTAATCCATCTCAGGAATGTATTTTGAAAAGTCAAAGGTTCAGGAGACTGACTTGAGGAATCTAAATGTTGGCTACCTTGGACGTCTTCACAACTTGAGGCCTGAGGAGGGATTAGAAAAAACTGAAAGGATGACTGACCATTCCTAAAGGGGAGGTTGGAACACTGTGATAATAAGCTTCTTCTTGAGGCACTCAACTTTCCCCTAAAATCCAGAATGAGGTTCTGCCTTACAAGAGACTTGGGATAAGGGGCATGTTTCCAAACCACACCTTTAGTGAGAGGTAAAGTGATCAAAGGGGGGTGGAAAATCTTATCACAAGTATCCTTCTTCAGGGAAGTAACTTCTTGATTTTTATCAGTATCTGAGCATAACGTTGGTTGATAACTTTCTTCATAGTGTTGGGGACCTATAATCATAGGTAACTCAATTCTTCAACTGTTGATTTGGCATTTCTCTCATGATGACGAAGTCTGGCTCAGTTGATCATGTTTCTCCCCTCCATTCATTTCGCTTGATCCCCCATCACCCTGTTGCATCCTTCATCCACGCTGCGCCCTCACTCGATAATAATGTTAGTATAGTTAGAATAGGTTAAACTAGCTAATAACTAACTAGTTAATAATTAATTATTAATTAATTAATAATTAAGTTGATTATCTAAGTTAGTAATTAGGTTAGAGTTTGATTAAATAAAATATAATACAAATAAAACTAATTACAAAACATTAAAATTAAATAAAAACAATTAAAAATTAAAAAACTAAAAAACAAAATAAAATATACAAAATAAAACATTAAAATTAAAATAATATTAAGAAAAAAAAAAAAAAACAAATAAAACACTACCCTAAGTCTACCCACCCAAAACCTCACGTATACATCATATCCCAAACAAATTAAATTGACGGATGTAAAAATTTTCGGACCCCCCTCTCCATCTGAAGTTTAACGAGAGGGGGGGGTCTGGAATGGTTGTTTTTATTAAACGACCCTTGGACAGGTGTCGGCCCCACAGGCTAGAAGACCTCCCCCCCTAAAACCGATTACCACCTCAGGGGGGGGTCCGAAATACCACTCCCCCTCCAAAACCGCCCTCCCCCCAAAACTCAAAACCGCTAGTTTTGACCAATCTTTTTCCGGAGGCAATTTTGGGAAAATGAAGACGGATTTTCAAAATACGAGAGAGGTTTTTTCTTAGCACGGGCTGAAGAACAAAAACCTCTCTCATTTTTTGCACAGGTGCCATGAGAAGGGAGAATCAAATCCATATTCAAGGCCCATTTTTTCAGTTTTTCATTATTCTGTTACAGTCCCGATCTTCCAGGAGCTGTTACGGCGAGATGGAGGCGAATTTGGTGAAACTGAAGGCGTTTTTTCTCCAGAACATGCCCATATACAATAAACTCTTTCATTTTTTTCCCAGGTGTCAGCGTTGAAGAGAAACAGATGTCTGTTCGGGCCCCTTTTTTGCAGAAATTAGGCCCGTCTTTCATGGAGGACAGTTCCAGATTTTTGGGGATTTATTGCTATTTTTGGCCGAGGTGGTTGAATTTGACCTCGGGAACCTGAGGAGAGTCTTGTTTATATATGATATGGAATCAAATGTGTAGAGAGAGGAAAATATACCATGATTTAGTTTTTGTAAACATCTCACAGAGCGTCCTGTATTTTTCATCAATTCAATAATGCAGTCGCAGTAGTTACAGGATTCTTGTGTCAAATTCATTGGTGAAGTTTTTTCTCGTTGTGATTTTGTTTTCCTCTGTTATCATATATGTTTGTCTTCTCCATTATTTCAAAGAGATTTAAGATCAGGATTTGTGTAAAAACACCTTGTTCCCAGTTTAAAGCAATGTCAATGTTTTCCACTAAAAGTTAAACGCAGAATTCTTTACTACTCTGTCTTTAATTTTACCTCTTAACTTTTTTCCCCCTCTGCCATACCCCAAGCTTACGAAGAATCTAGTGATTTGCCTACCTTTCCCTGTAAGGCTGTATGTAGGATTTGTTTATGATTAAATCTCAGATTGTGACTCCATTTCCCATGGTTTCTCTTCTCTGCACCTACCCAACTCAAAAACATATCTTATTCTCCATAGGTAGCCTAAGATCAAATCTCTAACAAAGTTATATCAGACAAAGAGATCCCTCTCTGAGTCTTGGAGGGCTATATCCAAGACTCGAAGTGGTTTTGATGTTTCCTCTGTGATTTCCTTCACAACCTTGGACAAATTATAGAGTGCTAACAGAATGGCGACCATACTGGGGAAGCTTTCTCTAGTAGTACACTTCAAAGTTCCAGATATGATCACTGATGGTGGACAATGACTAGACACAAGAAGGCTGAGATCATTCACCTGGTGACTCCAAATAAGCTCCAGACAATGCCAACTCAAAGACTCCACTGGAGGAAGAACCTGAAGCATGACCAAGCAGCCTAGAAAGACTAGGTACTCAAGCTCAAATTGTATTCATGATATTATTGGTTTCGTCTGCAATTACTTTCTCTCTTATCATGATCCTGGTCCAAAGTATATTGTTGAAATTCAGGATGATCGTTTTCAACCTAAAGAGCCTCAAGAGACTAAACCCCAAATTGTAGATTATGTACATACTCATACACCTGTGCACATCCCAGATGCATCTATAGAAATCCTAGTGAGACATAAGCCTCCTGCTTTATCTCCTACTCTTGCCAAACCTCCATATGGTCGTAAGCCTCTTGCTTCACCACCTGTACCTGCCAAAATCCCAGACAGATACAAGCCCCTAGATTTTCCTCCTATCCTCCATGACCTCCTTGCAAATTACACCAATAATTTGCCCAGGTTTAATGGAGAGAATGTCAATATTACTGCTGAAAAACACATCCAAAGGTTTGAAGATTTCCTTGACCATTATGAGGTTGAAGATGATGATGTATATATAAAGATGTTTTACCTGTCTTTGCAAGGTAAAGTTAAGAACTAGTTTAAAAATCTCCCAGCTACAAGCATTAACAATTTCCATCAGTTTGTGCAAGCTTTCCTGGATCGATGGGTGGTCATGAGAAATGTTTTTCTCGTCCTAGAAGAGTATAACCATTTGAAAAGACAGCCAGGGGAAACAGTACAACAGTTCTCAGCAAGGTTCAATAAGGTATATCATGAAATGTCTGTTGATATAAGGCCACCCCCAGGGTTAGCCCAATTGCATTTCCCAGATGCCTTCGATCCTAAGATGGCATTCCAATTAAGAGAAAGGAACACTGCAACTCTCGAAGAAATGCAGAAAATTATCGTTGATGTGGAGACCAAGTTGTTGATCAAAAGGTCAAAGGTAAAGAACAAAGAAAAGGAGCAGCTGAAATTTCTAGAAGCTAAACTAGACATTCTTGCCAGTGCCATGGAAGAGATGATGCAGAGGATCAACAGGAAAGATGAGCTTGTTGTCCAAAGACATCATGTTCCATTGATTTCAGAGAAAGAAAAGGTCAGTGTTCCCAAACATTTTGTTGCTCATCCTTGGTACCATGGTTTGGATAATGATTCTTTCATGTATTCAATTCATAACATAGTCAAAAATGAAGTTCCAACTCATCTTTTTGAAGAGCCATCAACTGATATGATGTGCATGTTTGATGACTTTTCTTACTGGGATAATCTACCCAAGTGTGATCAGTATGATGATGATCATGAGGTTGAAATAGATGTCGATTGTTCAAAGCAATCAGCAGCATGTCGTTGGCAAGAAGAAGATCATTTACAGTTCAGATATGACAATAAGCCCTTGCACAACAGTCATGATAGCGATGAGGAAGAGGCAGAAAATTTCAGAGTAAGGGAAAAATCTTTTCTCTTATGTTTCTCTTCTTTTCAATTTTTGAGAGGAAATTGTAAGCAAGTTGTCAATAGTAGAGAGGGAGAATTTTATGATCAACTAGGTGAAGATGTCATTGTTGATGTGGAGGTTGTTCTAAATCCAAAGTTGCAGCCCTTTACGTACTTTGATTTTCAAATTTTAGATGAAATATTAAAGCCTAAGGCAAATTATGAGTTAATCCAAAATAACTTTGTACCATTATGCTTTAATTCATTTCAGTTTTTGAAAAAGAATCTTGAGTATATGCTAAAGGATAAATACACAGAAAATCAAGAAGTTTCAGTGGAACCAATGCAACAATCAGTTCAATTTCTACAGGATCCAATATCTGATGTGTTTGATGACTGGTGTTGTCAAAGTCATTTTCCATTATCCAGCTATGGGATAAAAAGTTGTTATGATATTGACATGATCAGGCAAGCAACTTCATTTTCTTTTTCAGCAGAAGTCACATTACAAAGCCCATCAGAGCAGTTGCAACCATGTCAGGAAGTGCATGGGGATGCAAATAGAACAACTATAGCATCAAATCATGAAGTTGAGTTGGTTAAATTTGAATATCCAGTAATAGGTCAAGTCTATCTTGACCCAGTGTCTATTTATATGGAGAAATTGTTCATCACAGAGCCACAATGCATTCCCAACATTTATGTTATCTATCATGTTTATCAAGCTCCTTGTAATGAATACGAGGATGGAAAGCATTTCATGATGCCTATGCAAGTTCTATTTCTGATATTGAGTAAAAACATTGAAAGAGTAGAGCTAGTAGAGTAGTTGCTTGACTGGTTGCACTGGCATTATTGTATCATTTAGAACGACGAAATTGTCAGTAGTGTAGGGTAGGTAGCAGTTTTGAATAAGCTCAGTCATTTGAGCATCTTTTCAGTATTGTATGATTTCCAGCAGAGTTTGCATTTGATAGTATCTAGTTCATTGTCCAATCAAATCTGAGCCAGTTCGAAGATTGTAGCTACAGTGACTCCATGGCCCAAAGAATAAAGCACCGGTCTGCATGTTCAGAGTTCAGTGGTTCTTGACACCTCTTGAAAGAGCTGCCATCCCCAGGTGGAGCCTATGTTGGGGACCTATAATCATAGGTAACTCGATTCTTCGACTGTTGATTTGGTGTTTCTCTCGTGATGACGAAGTCTGGCTCGGTTGATCCCATTTCTCCCCTCCATTCATTTCGCTTGATCCCCCATCACCCTGTTGCATCCTTCATCCATGTTGCACCCTCACTCCCTTGTCCTTTTGTCCCGTTGACTACCTCTCGCCCGCCACCCATCCATGAATAATCAAACTTAGGATAAACAAAAAGAACAATAAGTTAATTAGATTAAATAATAATGTTAGTATAGTTAGAATATGTTAAACTATCTAATAACTAACTAGTTAATAATTAATTATTAATTAATTAATTAATTAATAATTAAGTTGATTATCTAAGTTAGTAATTAGGTTAGAGTTTGATTAATTAAAATATAATACAAATAAAACTAATTACAAAACATTAAAATTAAATAAAAACAATTAAAAACTAAAAAACAA
>SNQJ01S0155127.1:0-22491 GCA_010110895.2 Picea sitchensis
GATACAACCACCTGTCCTTGCCCCGTCCAACCGCCCTGAAGTAGAAGTAGAATGATGGAACCACTGTCACACTATCACTGTGAGATATACCTCTATAAACCTATACCAATAAATCTGAACCATGCATCAACCTATACCTCAACTTGTAATCAACCTGTACCATAAACAAGTGAATCAACCATGCACCAACCTATACCAAACAACCTGTAATCAACATGTACCATAAACAAGTGCATCCAACCATGTACCAATCATGTGTGTCAACTACTCATCAACTATGACTCATCAATATGTACCAACATCATCAACTATACACCTCCTGTATTTTCCAACTCATCAATTACTTGTCTCAACCATGTACTCAACATGTACCTCAACCAAAATCCCTCATCAATTTCATCATCCAAATATGATTTGTATCTCTGTAATATACTTGGTGTATATGATCACATTCCTGCAAACCTTCCTTAACGTTAACAACAAGAGACTATCATTTTCATCAAACTTTTCTTTAGTCTCACATGCCTAGTTTTGGATTAGTCAACAACCCTAACTTGAAGTAATCATAACTTTGTACCTATAATGTATAAAGATCTAAAACTGATAAACAATGTTCTTCAGTGTGTTTTATGCAATGTCTCCAAGTGTCACTACTTGGAACCTCTCAGAAAAACAGTTATAGCAAAAATGGCATACCTTGTTGAATTCTGGCTTATTCTAGAGAGAGAACTTGTAGAGCGTTCCCCGCACGAAATATTTGTTGAAATGGTCTGAAACTATTAAAAAACATACTAAATAATGTACCCTAACTAAAACATTTGGTTTCACATAATTTGGATCTTTTATGAAGAAGTTATGACGTTTTTACCCGAAACACCTGTTTTTGACTAGTTTCGGGACTAGCCACAAACCCTATTTTCCACGGAGTGTAACTCCACAAATACAACGACCCACAAGATTAATTTTTTACCACAGATACTTGGATATGAGAGAGAACTTGTAGAGCCGCTCCCAAGCATCTAAATATTTGTTGAAATGGTCTGAAACTATTAAAAACATACCAAATAATGTACCCTAACTAAAAAAATTTGGTTTCATAATTTGGATCTTTTATGAAGAAGTTATGACGCTTTTAACTGAAACACTGCTTTTGACTAGTTTCGGACTAGCCACAAACCCTATTTTCCAATGAGTGTAACTCACAAATACAACGACCCACAAGATTAATTTTTACCACGACGGATATGTGTTCTCAATTTTATATCAATTTCATGATCTGAATAATTATAAAAAAAAAAAAAAAAAAAAAAAAAAAAAAAAAAAAAAAAAAAAAACCTTAGAAAGCACCATCAAAAAAGAATTTATCCTTCCCAGCATTTCAGCCTTCTTTTCTCTTCACCTTCCTCAAATTTTGCTGATATCCTGATTAACCTGACACCTATATATATTCAATATGCTCATGTATCTAAAATGAAAGAGCCTTGCCTCTCATTTATACCTCCAAGTAGCTTCCTTTAAAACATCTTCTAGGTCACTTCATCCATTTCTATTTTAGGGTTAACCAATTTCTAATTTCTCCATTAAATTTTATTATTGAATAATTTATTTTTATTCACTTTGGAATTATAATACACTCATTACTTCTACCTTATTATTTACCTTTTTTAAAATCTCTTAAACCACTCTTTGACTACTTTGACCTTTGGGCTTCTAGGATGACATATGAGGTTCCTCCCACTGTGGCCAAGGACTCCTCAAACTGCGGAGAAAGTTATGTGATCTCCACATACCACCGTAATGGTAATATATCTATCCATATAGAATAGTATTTTTGAAAATATATCATAACTCGTGATCAAGCACCATCAAACAAACTTGGGTCCATTACTCCAAACTCCGTGTTCTAACTTCATGGCCATAACTCTAACCGGGTGGAGGGGTTATGTGACATTCCACATACCACCGAAATGGCATGACAAGCACCATCCATATATAGGATAGTTTCCTTAAAAATCATTGTCCTTCATCTCATTATTCCACAATTAATCATGGGTTCTTCTTTATCACAAAGTGTTCTCCTGAGGGATTTCACTCATAAGGGGAATCCACCACTTTGGAGTTCATCCATATTTACTTCTTATCAACCATGAAAAACAATAATGAGTCTCATATTTACATCAAAAATCTTGGGTCCATTACCCAAACCTTTGTCTATGAGGATTTCTTCCAAGGGTTGACATCAATGACAACCAAACCTTAATCAACAATCTCCCCCTTTGGCATTGATGGCAACACCATGCACACTAAAATCATATCACTCATGCTCCCTTTGAAACATGCCTCTATCCTCTACATATCCGAGAATGGTCGGAACCATGCCTCTGTCCTATGCATCCGATAAATCTCTCCCTTTGTCATCAATGGCAAGGTATCTTTCCATCCGGAGCTACTCCACCTGACTGAATTGTCCTCTTATGGTGCTTCCTCATGTACATCTAAGACATATAAAGATAATCATTCAAAAATATTCATTTTGGAGTAGAAATAACTCCAAGTCTCTTTGGCAAAGATATTCAAAGGTTTCAAGTGGAAGTGGTTTTGTAAAGATGTTTGTCACTCTGTTCTTTGTGCCCACATACTCAACTCGATGTTCTTTTCTTCAACCCATTCCCATAGAAAGTGATACTTGATTGAATGTGCTTTGTATTGGAGTGCATCACTGGTTTTTGAGATACTGATGGCAATTATATTATCAAAATGCATTGGAATGGGCCTAATCATACTCAACCTATCTTTCAAAGTTTGTTTAATCCAAAGAACCCATGTACAACAACAACATGTTGTACGTTACCTTGGTTGTAGATAGAGATATTGATGATTGTTTCTTTTCAACCATGATACTAAACACTCACCTGCAGAACACTTCTCCATTGGTAAGCCATTTATCATCAATACTTCCAATCAAGGCCTCTGTAGAAATTAGTGATAGATCCTTTCCTTTGGATACCATAGCCCAAACTCTTATGTTCCTTCGAGATATCCTAAAACTCTCATTGCTAATACATGTGATTCCTGAAGCCGATCATGCCACATGTCCAACTGCATACATTACATCCAGTGGATGTTGTCACATTACAATAGGCTGTCAATCATTACACATTGTCTTTGATCTCAGACTTTGAATCATCATCTTGCTCAACTTGGTAACCGGTTTGCATGGAGTGACAACCGTTTGCAAAGACTGATTCCGAATCTCCTTAGCATTTCTTTGATATACTAGGTTTGGAGAAATAAGAATTCCTTGGTTTCTTCAATGACCAAAGTCCCAGAAAGAAGGATAGTTCTTCAAGTAGCGACATTTCAAATTATTTCTACATATCTTTGCACCGGGTTTAACCTATCATCATCACTACCAAAATGATATCATCAACATAAAACTTCACCACAAAATATTACTTCGACTTACCTTGGATGTAGAGGTTGTTGTTGGGTATGTGTTATATTATTTGCATGTGTGGGTGTGTGGGTGCATCAGATAATGGCTAATTCAAGGGCCTCGAATGATCCCTCCATGGGGGTTCGAGGCACCCAATCAAAAAAATTGGGGCTGCTTTTGCTATTCTTAGCTGATTTTGCTATTTTTAGTCGATTTGTAAATTAATCCTGGACTAATGGATTGTGCTTTGGTATCTATTAATACCTAAAAACATTAATACTAGCATGAACAGAATTGATATAATGAAAAGAATATGTCTTCCCTTTGCTGAGGTTTTCCAAAATCTCCTGTACTCGTATGAGCCATTGATTAATTCTATGTATTGCTTAAGAATCCTATATGCATTTCTTTACTTCAAGTAGGTTTAAAACTTACATGTGTATCATAGCTCATTTTTGGCTTCACAGGGACACCTTTGTTGTTGAGGGTTTGGCTCGGTTCTGATAGATCAGCTGACTGATAGACACTGAGAAGGAGGTCTGTCTGAACAGAGGAGAACAATGGCCTTGATGAGGATTCTGACATTGAGACACCACACACCACTAATTTATCATGTCTGATTGACAGCCAGATAGGAGGCATTATTCACCTGAGCATTGAGAATGGAATGAGGAGCAGCATTTAATAACTAGAAGTTGTATCATCTTAGATGGAAGATGGAGATTATGTGTCAAAGCATTTAAATGCCTTTAATACTCGGGTAAGTCAACTTGGATCTGTTAATATTACTATTGCTACAACCAGATTATCGTAAGAGTTTGGCAAAGAAAATAAAAAAGTATTACATTTATCTTCTTCTGCAATTGTAAGTACCACTCAATCTACATTGAAGTATGAGGATGTAGTTGCATCCTTTGTATATGAAGAGATGAGCTTAAAAGCAATGGATGGCCACAAACACGATGATTTATTTGTAAGAGGGCTTACCTAAAGACGGGAACCCTGGTAAGCCTTCGGATGGAGATCTAAATTCGTGTAGATCCAAGTCCTCGTGAAAATCTGAGGAAATGTTGGAAGTGTGGTAAAACAAGCATTATAAGAAAGACGGTAAGTCTAGCGTTGAAAAGCCAAAGGGATCTAATAGTACTTCTTCTACAGAGGCGAAAACCTCCATTTAAGAATGAGGTGATGTTTACCTAGCATCTACAATTACACATGAAGACCATGGTGTATGGTTGATCGACTGTGCATCATACCATATGACTCTCACGTGGAGTGGTTCTCTTAATATGAAAAAATATGATGGTGGTGATGTATTCCTAGGATGACTGGCGAAAAAAATCTTGGACGTGGAAGGTTGTTGTTGCTAAACGATGGAAGGATTAGGAAAACCCCCCGGGTTCTACACATTCCAAAATCCGGCCAGAGCCTTCCATATCCTGTAGCAAGTTATGATGTGAGGAAACGTGATTTGAAAAGGACACTTGCAAGAGATGGTACGAAAGCAAAGAATGGTGTTGATGAGGGAGTTTGTTGTGGAACTCAGACAAGTTGTTGGGAAGAACTTATACTAATGGGTGTACGCTCGTTGTCCTTGAGCGTAAAAATGAAGGAGACAAGACTGGTACTGTCCCAGAAAAGAAGACCATGTTGTGGGCATCAGACTGGGCATGTTGGAGAAAAGGGCCTCGAACACTACACGGTAAAGGTATGATTGAAGGTATGTCTAATTGCACTCCTCAATTTTGGATTTCTTGAAAAATTGCATATATTGTAAACATAATCAGGTAAGATTCTTATCTGGTGCTACAAGAGAAAAAGTGATCTTAGAGTTGATACACGTTGATGTGTTTGGACCTGCCCATGTTCCATCACTATGCAAATATGTGTATTATGTTTCATTCATAGATGATTTCTCAAGGAACACATGGATTTTATTTTTCTTAGAAAGAAATCTCGAGGTATTTGATAAATTTAAAGAGTTTAAGGCTCCTCTTGAGAAAATCGCATGTAGAAGAAAATAAAGGTATTGAGAATGCTAGGTGGGAGTAATTGTAAATGAATTCAAGAATTCTCGTAAGAAGTGTGGTATAGCGTTTAAGACTACTCCATACACTCCTGCCACAGAATGGAGTTGCGTAGCGATGAACAGTGACACCATGGAAAAGCAAGGAGCATGCCTGGGCAGTGTCGTTAGAACAAGAATTTCGGCAAGAGGCGTGAGTACAAGATGTTACCTCGTCAATCGCATCACCTTCAATAAGCATGATACAACTCTCCACACGAAGGACTGAAAGAAACCTCTTCAAATATCTTAGAGTGTTTGGTTGTGATTCTATGTACATGTTCCAAAGGAAAATAGAGTAAGCTGGATAAAAAAGATAAAAAGTGTATCTTTATCAAGTTATAAAGATAGAAAGGTTATAAGCTTTGGAACCCGTAAACCAAGAAAATTGTTTACAATGATATGTTTTTTTTTAGAGAGTAAAGATGCACTAAACAGAATTCTACCAACGCAAGCATCAACCCGAAACCCAGAGGCAGAGTTGGATGATGCAAAACTAAATCATCCAAGAAGAGGAAGCAGAGGAAGTAGAAGGTATAGCAAAGAACCCTGTTCTGTAATTGAGGAGATCGTGGGAGAGAGGAAGAACGTAAAGGTATAGTCCACCCGATTTCGTCTAATTTTGTTTTATCTATTACTGATGATGATCCTTAACCTGCTGTGGAAGCAAAGAATTCAAAGGATAGTAAATCGAAGAAGGCATATTGAAGAAATGGATGCCTTGATAAGAATGAGGCATGGGACATAATTGAGTTTCCAGCCGAAGAAAATCACAGGCAAATGGCTGTTCAAGAAGAAGCTTAACTAGGTTAAAGTGAGAACACAAAGCTCATAGTAGTAAAAGGTTATTCCCAAGTAGAGGGAATTGACTTTGGTGAGATTTTTTCTCCCTGCTAACTTCTATTAGATTTCTTTTATCTATTTTGTTGCTTTTGATCTTGAAGGGAACAAATGGATGTGAAGACAAAGATTCTACATGGGGGATATGGAAGAAGAAATTCTACATGAAGCAGCCGTAAGGCTTTGTAGTGAAGGGAAAGAAAGAGCTAGTCCGTAACCTAAAGAAGTCACTATACTCTGCCTGAAGAAATCACCAGGATGTGGTACCAAAAGTTTGACACATACATCCTTGGATTGGGATTTTGTAAGAAGCAAGGTTGATCGTATATTCCGCTGTGTTGGTAATCATTTCTTTTATGTAGTGTTGTATGTTATTGACATGTTGTTGGTAGTGAAATAACATGGATGTTAATAAGGAGGGGGTGAAATCACACCATCCTCCAAATTTGACATGAAGGATCTCTGTCGCTTAACTTCATTCTAGGAATGGAGATGGAAAGAGATCGTGCAAATAGGGAAATCTAGTTGAATCTCAAAGAAAACATGTTGAATCCATATTGCAGAGGTTTAATATGCATGGAAGTAAACCCATCAAGGTTCCTATTCCTATAGGTGTAAAGTTATTCGCAGACGTTGTCCCAAGACATGTGAAGAAGAGGACATGTCCCATGCCCATATGCTGCCAGTAGCTAAGTGCTTGATGTATAATGGTTTGTACTTAGACCGTACATTGCATTATGCAAAGTGGGGAGTTTTGAGTGTGTATATGTCAAAACCAGGAAGGAGCATTGGACAAAAGAAAGAGGGTCTTCAAGTATCTTCGTGGCACCACCCGCTATGGATTGTGCTACCAAGTGAAGACTGGATTGTGAGAGTGGTGGACATACATCATTTTGTTGATGCAGTAGATAATGAGATTTTGATCGTAGAAGATCTACAAGGGTATGTTTAACCTATTTGGAGGAGCAATCAGATAGACAAGCAAAATATAGTATGTAGTGGCACTCTCAACTACGTAAGTTGAATACATGGTACCACTCATGCAAGCAAGGAAGCAATATGGTTACAAAGATTGTGTTCGCATTGGGTTGGTACAACAAGCTGAGATTAGACTGTGATAGTTAGAGTGCAATATTCCCAGCAAAGAACCCAGCCTTTATCATTCAAGACAAAGCATATTGATGTTCAGATCACTTTGAGAGACATGGTTGAGGAAAGAAGGTGTTGTTGGAAAGGTCGACACTTTGAAGAATGTCAGCAGATTCATTGACAAAGTCCGCGAGCACATAAAAGTTCTCTTTGGTGTAGAGTAACAATGGGCATTGTTGCTCAAGATTGTTGACTATATAATCCCCTGGACCACCGGATGCAAAGAAAACAACAAGTGGGGAGAATGTTGGGTATGTGTTATATTATTTGCATGTGTGTGTGTGGGCGCGCCGATATGACAACCTGGCCCCCGACGATCCCTTATTTTGGGCGGATTTTGCTATTTTTAGTTGGATTTGTAAATTAATCCTGGATTAAAGGATTAGGGTTTTCGTAGTTGTGGAATACCCAAAACATTGTATATATTGTATGGCTAATGGTGAAATTCGAGCATAATGAAAAGAGAAAGGTTTTCCCGGCTGAGGGTTTCCAGTAAAGATCTTTGTGCCTGTATGAGCCATTGATTAATTCTATGTATTGCTTAAGAACTATATGCATTTCTTTACTTCATGTGTTTAAAACTTACATTTTTTCCAGACTTCCTTCGCTCAACTCACTGCTAAGATAATTATCCAAATTGAGTATCATGTTCTATGAGCTTGTTTAGACCATACAAGGACTTCTTTTAATTTATACACATATGTGTTCTATTAACTCAAATCCTTCTCGTTGTTCAATGTAGACTTGTTCTTCAAGTTCCCCATTCAAAATTAGGATTTTATCCATTTGATATACTTTAACATTTTTGGAGCATGCATAAGCTAAAATAAAACGGACACGATATTTTGGCATCCGGGAAAATGTCTCTTCAAAGCCCATTCCTTCAATCTAAGAATATCCTTTATATACCAATCTAGTTTCTTTGTTCCTTGTAACTTGTCCATCTTCATTTAATTCATTCTAAACCCATTTTGTGTTGGTCATATTCTTATTTTTGGTCTTGGAACCACCTCAAGTGTCATTTTTCTCTATTTGATTCAATTCTTCATCCATGGCCTTATTCCAAAATTCATCATTGTTGGCTTCTTCAAAATAGTTTGGTTCAATTGTAGATATGCTAGGTGTGTTTGTTCCAAAGTGGAACAGATATTTTTTCTAGTCTCAACTACTACATCATTGTTTCCGATAATCCTGACCAAGGATGATCTTTTGTAACTGCTTATTATTGGGTCTCTTTGGAGACACTTGTTGAACTCTTGTTCTTTGTTTCGCCTGATTCTCTTCATCTCTCCCTCTTCTACCTCCTTTCATCTTTGCTTCTTCTTCCTAGTTGTTCCATTGATTTCATTTTCTTCCTTGATTCCTCTATGCATACTTAATATTGTTACGTTGATGCTTTCCACAATTTTGTTCAATCTCGATTAAAATATCTTGTATGCTTTCTTTGTACTTGAGTAAGCAACAAGTACCCTTTGTCCACACGAGAGTCAAAACTTTCCCATTTTGCCATCTTCTCTTTGATGTAGCATTTGCTTCCAAAAAACTTTGAAGTTCTTTACATTTTTGTTGGTCTTCCTTCCATAGCTCGAGGGAGTTTTGTCGCTGTTGTTTCTGAGCATTACACTCGCTTTGAATGTGAATTGTTGCATGCACCGCTTGTTTCCAAAAATATCCGGCTAATTTGTAATCCATTAGCATTGTTTGATCCATTTCCCATGTAATTATCATCCATTACAATAATGTTCCTTTGTCTCAGAACCACTCTCCGAACTAAATCTATGAATCCATGATCTCTTCCACTATCATATATTATCATATATCTATCCAAACATGTTAAGTGTTCTTACTTAATCCATCTCTATTCATACTATCCAAGACTCTACTTCACAACTATCCATAATAAGCAACCCATTTATCATTATACTATCAAACTATACTTTGCTAACTGATTGCTCTGAATATTGTCTTCTCAAACTCTGCGAGTTGCTCTAAGGATGGTTCTTTGTTCCATTACTGCCTATCACATAGACTCCCCCATCTAATATTCATATTACTTGGGGAGTCTCTAAGCCCATTGGCCTTAACAATTCCTCGCCTAATGTGTATTCAAAGATCATCTTCATTGTTAGATCTTACTCATCACCCTCATAGATTTCACACCTTTGAGCTCACTTATTTATTTATGTCTATGGATTCATTTTTCACTAAAATGTATGAAACTACAATCTCTTGAACTTGTTCCCTTATTTACTTGCCCTTCCTTTATTTCCGCCTATTTTCCAAACCTTTTGTATCTGATGTCTTTCTGCGTACTTTTCTTTCATCTCGCTTTCTTTATTGTCAATATTGCGATCTCTGGTATCTGTTCCTTGTTCACCTGTTCTTCTTATTCTCTTATCCATATTTTCTTATATCCGATATCGATTCTCTTCATGGAAGTATCGATCACGCTTCATTAATCACTCAGATATGTGTCCATAGTTATGACTTTTGAAACACTCAATGTTACGTCCGGCCACATAGGGCACTTTCAGTTTGAACATTTCTTTATAATCCCCGTAATCTACAACCTTACGCCCAAAGCTAGTACAATAAAACAATGACCATAAAATAAATTTGCATATTTGGGAGTGAATGATCTTCTTTGTATGAAGTCCTTCCAATTTTTTAACTTGACTCGATCAAGATTGATTTGTTTATTTAGGTTTCTGGAACATGATGGTCCCCTTTGAATATGCACATCTTAATTAGTTTTCTACATTTGCTGACCATGATTCCTTCCTTTGATTGCTTCACATGCTAACTCTTTCTATTTTCTTCATTCTTTTTTCTAGCAACCTAGAGTGCTTCTCTCATTCTCTATAACCTGATGAATGTTTATGTCTCTTCAACGCTCATGTTGAGCTTGACGCATTTTACTTCTCAATGTGACAACTTCTTCAAGCTTCAACCTCTTCTTATTTCTTCAATATATGAGACTTCATTACTTCTTCTATTCTTTTCGCTTCTTCAAGATGAATTTTTAATGTTATTTCTCAAAGTCCTTCTTGTTCAAACTCATTCTAATCCTCAATAGACTAGTTAGTTCTTTTTCCCTTAAGATGAGCTTCCATCTTCTTCTTTCTCATTTCTTCTTCTTCCTTTGTGTTGCTATGTTGGTTTCCCAACACACCGCTTTTGGATATTCAAGATTTTCTTCAATCTTCCTGGCTTCTAGTTCAGCCTTTTGGAAGTTCACATGACTCATGGGTTTCTTCAAAATGTGAGAACTTTATTTTTGTTTTGTCAATTCTTTCTTGAGTAAATTGTTTTATTCTCTTAGTTCATCTTAAGCACTAACTAATAATTTCTTCTTCATAATTGTCTTCCTTTTCAATTATTTTTCCCGACTCCCATTTCCTTCATGGTATTTTATTTCAAGATGTCCATGTTTTTCACAATTAACACAAAAATGAAATATACCTCTCAAGATATGTAATTTCCTTCATATTATAACTTCCTTTATATGGTGAGCATACCTTCCTGATTTGTTTCTCGTGATCTTCTTTCGACATTTTTTGAATCATGATGGGTAGCGAATATATGTCATAACTTATCCCAAAGTTCTTTTGCTAAAGAACATTTACCAACCTTTTCTCTTACCGATTAGGAGGGGAAATTATTGGGGCACATCAGATGAGTGAAGGGGTAAGGATTGATTCAAATAAAGTAGAAGCTATCGAGACCTTTGTCTCCCTAGATCCAAGAAAGAAGTTCAAGATTTTTGGGGAAAATCAATTTTCCTCGAGAAGGTTCATTTCATAAATTTTGTTGAATCAAGTAAAAGTATATTAATACCATGTTGAGGGTGCTGTTCGAAGTCAAATGGATCATCGAAGTGTCTTCAAATTTTTGATAATCAAAAGGATTTGACCAAGCAATCAGGATCATCATCCCTAACTACTCCAAGGATTTTCTGGTATTTTCTTTTGCTTCATTTGACACAAGAGTAAATTTTCGTTTTGTTGCAAAAATGCGTAAGGGTTAGAGTAACCTATTGCCTTTTCAAGAGCATTGAGGGATGCAATAAAATATGACATCATGGAAAGAAGGCCTATGATTTGGTCAAATCCCTGAATGATTTCAGAGTATATGTGTTGCATTCAAAATTAGTTTCATATGTCCCTTCAACCTCAATAAAAGAGATATTGACCCAGCCTGACATAGATGGGAGGAGTGTTTGATTGCTAAAATTTTTAATGATTCTGGAAACAAACCTTTACCAATTGAGTTAGCACAGATTTAGTTTAGGTTGTTCACTAAATCACTTTGAAAATTAAGATCTTCCTTCCGCACTTGATACATGACATTTATAAATTTTCTATAGAAGTCAGAGCCCCTTCGATGGTTTGAGAAGAATAAGGTAAGAGCTAAGTTCAAAGAACATTGTCTTATCGACCACCCTTTGTACTGAAAGACCCTTTAGGAGCGATTTTGAGATGTCTAGACCCATAGGAGGCCCAAAGATTATGTATGATTTTCATGACGCCATGGGGCACTCGGAGAACCACGTTTCATAAGACCTTAGAGCCAGTACTTTGGTCTATCCTTTCACCAAGTTTGTGCAAAATTATTAGAGCTTATGTCATACAAAAGTTTTCCGGAAAGATTCAAGTCTCTTTCCAGGAATTGAAGCTTGTGGTAGCCTAACGACCTTTTCTGTTAGCTCTAGATTTTATCAGAAATTCATCCCGCTTCATGGTCACATAAGTGATTTTGACTACCACCAGATTACCACTAAGTGGATAGAATCCATCCCTCATAAGGAATGCCTCCACAAGGTAATCATTAATTTTCTCGAGGATATTATGGAAATATTTGGTTGTCCTGAAAGTAATTGTTAATGATAATGCTTCATCTTTTAAGGTTGAACCATTGATCAAGTCTTGTGAATAGGTATGGGATTACATTGGTTCATTATACTCCTTACTACCCCCAAGGAATGGACTGGAGAACTTTCAATAAGAGTCTTTAAATACCCAAGAGGATTATTAGGAAGAGAATAAGAAAGCATGGATTCAAAGCTAAAATTTGCTTTGTGGATGATAGAGTGATAACAAAGAGATCACTTGGTGTCTCCCCTTTTCAGCTTGTGTATGGAGTTGATGTTATATTTCCTACCTACCATGTTGTCTCAGAATATCCCTCTACTGAACCCAATTGTAAATGTAATATAAATGTACTGTTATGAGTTGTTTTGACATCATTTGATAATGCACATCATGAGGCATAGTGTGCACATGAACTGCACAGTAAAATGATGAAGCATGAACATTCCGATACCACGCGCGTAGTATGGAGGAAAACGAGCCTCATGTATATGATATGTGTTATATGTCGGTGAGACGGTTATTATAAGTTGGGATGCTTATGTTTTGGTAATAGTCTAGAATGCCTAGATGTTAAAGGCCACGCACCGCTTTGTACATGACTCATGATTAATATAAAATACATCGCTGCACGCACTCCATTAAATGATAAAAGAGATGGGGGACTGAATTTCACTAGTTATGGAAAGGGAGAGCTAAAATTCATATGAAATATTTTAGTTACCACCAGCATAAAGTATGGATAATTATTTTATCCTAAGTTCTAAATTTTAGACAAGTGAACCAAAGTAACTCCTATATGACAAGTGTCAAGTTGGGGACATGCATTCATATCGGGGAACCTAGCTCATTTGGACACCTTCATGTGGGATTTCTTACCAGCAGCTTAACCATTATTCTCACCATCACTTTCAATGCATGAGTTTCATGCTGGATTCCTTCCCACACTCACTATCCACCAATGATTCCATGACCATTTTCATTCACGACTCGCTATCCTTGAGACGCCCATTTCACCATTTCACAGCCTTTTCCCATAGCCTTTTTTCAAGTTGGAAAATTCCAAGTTAGATTGGAGCCGGATTGAAGAAGTGGGTTGTCAAGCCTCAGAGCAATTGAAAGGAGAGAATTGTTGGAGATTGATTCCCAAAGGTGCTAAACCGCAACTACAACACTCTGCATCTTCGTCCTACCATTGTCGAGCCCTCGAAGGGAAGTGGGGAAGCCGAGGAACCGCTGATGAAGGGGTACACTCTGTACTGTGCATGTGGGGAATGAGATTCAGAAGTTGTTATTTGAGTGATCACCCCGAGACTATTCTTCCCATTGTACATGAGCCTTATCCCCGTTAGGAACCCTTGCACTTGGGGTGGAGTTCGGCCCAAATTGAGGGTGACTCCACCAGCAGAGTGATGAATAGTGTAGTCTAAGGTCGAGGTTTGTGGATGGTCCAGACGCAGCCAGACAATATTTCTAGGATAAGCACCAATCATATGATAAAATGATATGTTGCTTTGTTATTTACATGCCCATACGGCTATCATATATGTGATTATAATTGGCTGTATGTTTATGGGTAATTCCGTGTCGCTGCATATCTGTAGTTATTTTTTATTTCAGTATAAAAGTCATATATTATAGAAAGTAATTATTTGTTTATGTTTATATAAATCTTCCGCAAGAGTGTTGTATGTTTATGTTTTAGTTGCATGTAGTTTAAAGAGTAAATTTATGTGGCATAGCCCAGCTTGACTATTGGCATGTTACCGATGTTCATGTAAGGGAACTAAAGCTTTCCCTAGAGTAGCATGGTCCGGTTTGTATAAGGCCAGGGATGTTACCAACTAGTGTCGAGTACGAGAGGTTTCTTTGAGGGTGTCCCCCTACCATGCGGTCGGGGAACACAAAATTGGTATCGTGCTCAATTCAACACCGAGATTGATGGGCTTTAGGTTCAGCTTTGAAGTGAATATTCATAGAAGAGTAACTTCAAAGCGACCAAAATTTGAGTCACATAGTGTCCATGGAAAAGGTTGGTGTACTAGCACATGTTGTAAATTTGGCACCGCACAGGAAAACATCGGTGTGCTAGTGTGCGTGGTAAATTATGGCACAGTGTGGAAGATTATTATGTGTATATGAACATGCTTAAATTAGCCTTGTGCGGTAAGCAAACACATAGTAAGATGCACATGGGTTGCACAAGCATTTCTTAACACGTAGGAGTTTTTTGGTACACGACAAGTATGAGTATAAGTTGTCTCGCTATAGTGTATTCAGTAGTGCACATAGATAATTGTGCACGATGGAATATGTTGAACTTGACAAGGTGCATGCATAGGAAAAAAAAATGCATGTGGAATATAGGTAATAGGTAATAGTGCAAGAACAAAAAAAAATGAAATGCATGTGAAATATCAGTGCGCGGTACCAAAACTGTGCGCAGTGGATATTGGCGCACAACGCAAAAGTAGTGTGCGCAAGTTGTCGACGCGACGAAGAAGAAATTCACAGTAGATATAGGTGCACGGAAAATCGTTTTACCTTGTGATATTGCTATGCACAATAAATATAAATGAATAGGTCGAATTTTAGTGCGGGTGAATTTGCTTGGAAGGCGATGAGCCTGAGTTGAATTCGCTTGCTCCTTTTCTTCTTAGTGGTTGGCATGTTGATGACTAAATCCTTCATAGTGGGATTCAGTCTGACTTCCAACCACGAGTCTATAGTCAGCTCTGTGTGGAACTTAGTTTCTAGAATGTGCACAAGGACCCTTTCCTCCTTATTCGCAGGAAAGTCTAGCACGTTTCCCGAATAACCAGTCTCACTCGATTTAGCCTTGTCCATGTATCTCAGGTTGTGGATACCAAAATGTTGTTACATATAGCATAAAGTCGAGTAGTTTGGATATTACTTTGGTTATGGATACGCAGAAATATTCATACTTGAGGATTAGTAATTATAGAATTCCATTTATGAAGCACAGATGGATTACGTACAAGAGAGTTGGGTTGCCATGCTTGGCTAATCCATTTTGAATGATTAAATTTTGAGTTCATTACATGGTAGCATTCAGTTGACGTCACATGGTTGCGAAGTACCGAATGAGTGAAGCAAGGTGATCTAACTAGTTGTCGCCCGCTCCACGAGTGGTGGATTTGACATGTTGAGAAACGTGATACCGTGTCTTACCAAAGTGGTTTTGGAAAACCACCTTATTGCACAAGTGTATCTCTGAAGGCACTGTGTGTCTGTGTTTTCAAGAATTGGGTCTTATCTAGAATTTTCATGGTGATATCACCAGGAAATCGGGAGAGATCATTCTGATGTGTATATTGAACCAAAATAGTGCATATTCTCATAAATTGTTGAATTGTTAGCCTGATAAGTTTCGATGGTTGCACGTTTTTCAAAATTAACAACAACTCGATCAGATCAGACCAGTGGGGAGTCCATAGGAATGGAAGAAGCACATCGAAATTATAGTCAGCAAGATGAGAGAAAAGGGGTGGATGTCCATTTGGGCATTGAAGAAACGAACTCCAACAGACATGGAGAAGAAAGGAATGAAAATATAAATATGGCTGAGACCATTAAGAATTTGTAGAAGGATTTCCAAAGCCATAAAGTTGATAATGAAAGACTTATGAAAGCCAAAGAGCGGCAGGATGACTTCAACATGAAGCTATTGGAGGGTTTGAACAGAATAGAAAATAAATTGGTTAAGGAGAGTGGCTCAAGTAAATCTGGGAGTCACAAGCCTTCAGAGGAGAAAAGAAAAACAAAAAGTGCTAGTAGACATCACCATCATTCCCAAAGGAATTCCAATAAGAGATCAGGTTACATCTCGAGTCTATCCCCTGTCATAGGGTATAAGAGATATGGGGTGGATGAGTTGTGAGGAGAAATGAACAAAATCAAACCTCCTACATTTGATGGTGAGCACAAGAAGGATGAAGATGCAGAAACATGGTTGCTAGGCATGAGAAAGTATTTTCAATTGCATAATTAATCTTCTCATGCAGAATGTATAATTGCTATCTATCAACTCAAAGGAAAGGCCTCCATGTGGTGGGATCAACTTGTGCAGGTGCAGCACATTGTAGAGAAAAGTGTTACTTGGAGGGAATTCAAGAAGTATTTTGAGAAGAAGTACTTGACTAATAGATACTATGACAAGAAAATGAAACAGTTCTTTTAACTCAAGCTTGGAAGTATGACCATAGATGAGAATGAGAGAAGGTTTCTGGAACTGTTGAAGTATGTCTCTTTCATCAAGGATGAGACAGTGAAAATTTAAAGGTATTTAAGTGGATTGCCATCGTTCATCAGTGACAAAATACAGTATGATGATCCCAAGACATTAGAAGAGACCATAAGGAGAGCTAAATTCCTATATGATCAACAGAAAGCAAGGCCGGCTTTCCAAAAGGCTTGGGAAGATAATAAGAAATTCAATATGGATCAGAGGAAGAAGGGATATAAGACACCATTCTTCAAAAATAATCCACAAGGACAGCAAACGCCTAAAGAACCCAGAACGATTGACACACGAAGTCAAGGGCCAAGGCAGCCACC
The DNA here is from genome assembly GCA_010110895.2 of Picea sitchensis. Classification (NCBI taxonomy): domain Eukaryota; kingdom Viridiplantae; phylum Streptophyta; class Pinopsida; order Pinales; family Pinaceae; genus Picea; species Picea sitchensis. The sequence goes on from SNQJ01S0155127.1 coordinate 16,937, forward strand.
TATGCAATGTTGGGGTTGTAAAAGGGACCATAGGTTCAGAGATTGTCCTCACATAGGTGAAAAAGGTAAGGTTGTTCATAATGTACAGCAAGCTGAAACATTGGAGGACATGGGCAGATATGTGCCAAGGATTTATGCAACCCGGGACAACAAGCAAGCAAAGTATCAGTCCCACATGATTGAAGTGGAAGGTATGATCAACAACTAGACCATTGTTATTTTAATTGATTCAGGAGCTAGTCATAGTTATATAGACCCTAAGATGGTGGAAAGTTTGAAATTGCCAAGAAGCAAGCATAGGAAATCTTGGTTGGTGCAACTGGCTACAGGAGCGAGAAGAAAAGTTAATGAGATGGTTAAGTCATGCCTCATAGACATGAATGGACTGAACACCAAGGATGATTTAAACATCTTGCCTTTAGGTTCCTATGACTGTCTAATTGGGATGGATTGGTTGGACCAACATCACACTCACTTAGACTGTCACAACAAAGCATTTACTTGCCTGGATGAGGAAGGGAAACTAAGGAAGGTACAGGGAATTCCCAGGGCAGTAACCATTAGAGAAATTTCAGCATTGCAGCTGAAGAAATGTTACAGAAAAGGATGTCAAATAATTGCAGCTCATTTGGCAGAGACACCTAGAGATAAGGTGCCAAATTTGAAATATTATGCAGTCCTGGAAGATTTTGAAGATGTGTTCAAGGAGGTACCTGGACTACCCCCAAGGAGAGACATTGATTTCTCTATAAATTTTATGCTTGGAGCAGTGGCAGTATCAAAGACTCCTTACAGAATGGGTACACCAGAATTGAAGGAGTTGCAAATGAAGCTTGAAGAACTTCTAAAGAAGGGGTATATACTCCCAAGCGTGTCACCTTGGGGTTCCCCAGTCTTGTTTGTGAGAAATAAATATGGAACACTAAGGTTTTGCATTGACTTTAGATAGTTGAATAAAGTGAATGTTAAGAACAAGTATCCTCTGCCAAGGATTGATGACCTCTTTGATCAATTGAAGAATGCAAAGATATTTTCAAAGGTAGAATCCAGATCAGGATACCATTGGGTAAGGATTAAAGAAGAAAATATTAGCAAGACCACCTTCCGGACAAGGTATGGTCATTATGAGTTCATAGTGGTGCCATTTGGGTTGTCAAATGCACCAGTTTTTTTCATGTTCTTAATGAATGGTGTTTTTTGAGAGTATTTAGACAAGTTTGTCATTGTCTTTTTGGATGACATTCTTATGTATTCCAAGTCAAAGGAAGAGCATGAAAATCATTTGAGGATGGTGTTGCAAGTATTAAGGGAGCGTCAGTTATATGCCAAATTGAGCAAGTGCTCATTTTATCAGAAACAGATTCATTATTTGGGGCATATAATTTCAAAGGATGGGATAGCAGTGGATCCTGAGAAGATAGAGGCCATTAGAGAATGGTCAGCACCAAAGAATGTGACAGAGGTGAGATCATTCATGGGTTTTGCAGGATACTACAGAAGATTTATTGAAGGATTCTCAAATATTGCACACCCAATCACTTCTTTGCAAATAAAGGGAGTGAATTTTTCAGTGGACACTGGATTGCGAGAAGAGTTTCCAACACTTGAAACAATTATTGACAAGTGCTCCAATATTAAGGATCGCATACCTAGAAGAAGACTTCATCGTATGCATCGATGCATGTAATGAAGGACTTGGTGGAGTCCTCAGTCAAAATGGGTTTTTCATATGCTATGAATCAAGGAAGTTGAAGGATCATGAAAGAAAATATGCCACTCATGATTTGGAGTTGGAAGACATAGTACATTCCTTGAGGAAATGGAGACACTACCTCATGGGAAAGAGGTTTGAGCTAAGAACAGACCACAATGGTCTGAAATATTTATTTGATCAGCCAAATATAAATGCTAGGAAAAGAAGATGGTTAGAATTTCTAAGCGAATGTGACTTTGATATAAGGCATATTAAGGGGAAAGAGAATAAATTGGTTGATGCACTTAGTAGGAAGGTGCATGAATTACATGCTACAGCCATTAGCATGTATCAAACTGATATTAAAAGAAAAAAATTGGAGGCTGCAAATGCAGATCTGCAATACAGAGAATTGGTAGCAATGCTACAGCAGGGTATGATGCTACAGAAGGTGGATAATTATAAGTTGGGAATAGATGGAATATTGTTGCGTAAGAACATAATTTTTGTTCCAAATGTCTAGAACTTGAAACGTATGATTTTGCATGAAATGCATAATGTTTCTTTATGTAGGGCACCTTGGATATCAGAAAACTATGGTAGCAATCAAGAGCCATTACTTTTGGCCAATTATGAAGAAATATATCGCCGAGTACATCACTAGATGTATCGAATGACAGAAATTTAAAGATGAGAATAGGCACCCAACAGGGTTGTTGCAACCTTTAACCATTCCTGAATGGAAGTGGGAAGTGGTGACAATGGATTTTATTACGGGATTTTCTAGAATAGGCAAGCTACATGATTTGATCATGGTGGTGGTGGAAAAGCTTACGAAAGATGCCCATTTTATTCCACTGAAAACTACACACAAGGCGGCAGATGTTGTTGATATTTTCATGAAGGAAGTGGCACGATTGCACGGGATTCCTAAAACAATTGTGTCCGACAGAGACCTGAAATTCACCTCGAATTTTTGGAAATCATTCAAAGGATTCAGAACGAATCTGAACTTTAGTACAGCTTATCATTCTGAGTCTGATGGACAAACAGAGAGGGTGAACAAAGTGATAGAAGATATATTGAGAATGTATGTGATGGACAAACCATCGAAATGGGAAGACTACCTACACTTTGTAGAATTCGCTTGCAACAATGGGTATCAGGCATCATTGAATATGATCCCATTTGATGCACTTTACGGCAAAAAGTGCAATACTTCAGTGAATTGGGATAATCCAGTTGATAGGACAATAGTTGGGCCAAAGTTGCTCAGGGAAATGGAGGACCAAATGACAAAAATTAAGCAGAATTTAAAAGCTGCCCAAGACAGACAGAAAAGTTATGTCGATAAGAACAGAACCCACAGAGAATTCAAAGTGGGTGATCATGTTTTCCTAAAAGTGAAAGCTAACAGGAGTTCCCTAAAGCTGGGAAGCTGTGCCAAGTTGGCAGCCAAATTTTGTGGGCCATTTGAAATCCTAGAGAGGATTGGTCTAGTTTCTTATATGATTGCATTCCCTACATCTATGTCTATTCATAATGTCTTACATGTATCATTGCTAAAGAAATATATACCTGATGCTAACCATGTTATTTATTGGAATGTGATTCAGGTGGAGCAAGAAGGCGCTTTTCAAGTGCATCCAGTGCGCATTTTGGACCGAAAATTCAAACAGATCTGGAACCGAGCCATAGGGCTTGTAAAGGTTCAATGGACCTGGTACGATTTTGAGGATGCTACTTGGGAGCATGAGGATGCAATGCGGACAAAATACCCGCATATTTTTGAAGATTTTTGAAAACTCTGTTGTATATGGGTGTATGATGCATTGAGGACAGTGCATAAATAAGGGGAGGGGGTTGTAATATCCCTCGGCCAACCCCAATTGTAAATGTAATATAAATGTACTTAATTGGTGAGTTGTTTTGACATCATTTGGTAATGCACGTCATGTGGCATAGTGTGCACATGAACTGCGCAGTAAAATGATGTAGTATGCACATTCCTGGATACCGCGCGCAGTAACTAAGGTACGCGCAGTATGGAGGATAACAAGCCTCGTGTATATGATATGTGTTATAATCTGGTGAGCCGGTAATTATAAGTTGGGATGCTTATGTTTTGGTATTAGGCCGAAATGCCTAGATGTCAAAGGCCAATGCACCAACTTTGTACATGACTCATGATTAAATAAAATACATCGTTGCACGCAAACCAACCACGATAAAAGAGATGGGGGATTGAACTTCACCAGTTAGGGAAAGGGAGGGCAAAAAGTCAAGGGAATATTTTATTAATATTTCCTAAAGCATAAAGTATGGATAATTATTTTATCCTAAGTTCTAAAGTTGGGGACAAGTGGACCAAAGTAACTTCTGATATGACAAGTGTCAAGTTGGGGACATGCATTCATATCGTGGGGGACTTAGCTCATTTGGTCACTTTTCACGGGATTTTTTACCAGTAGCTTGACCATCATTCTCACCATCACTTTCACGATGAGTTTCACAGTGATTCCTTCCCACACTCAGTTATCCAATTAATGATTCCATGACCATTTTCATTCACGCACTCCATTATCCTTAAGACATCCATTTCACCATTTTTTAGTCTATTCCCATAGCCTTTTTCGTTTGGTGTACCTGTTTAGCTTGGAGCGGGATTGAAGAAGCGGATTGTCAGGCCCGTGAGAAATTCTCCAAGAGAGAGAATTGTTGGGGATTGATTCCCAAAATTGATAAACTGCAGCTACAATGCTTTGATACTTTCGGTCTAACCTGTTGTTGAAGCCCTGGAAGGGAAGTGGGGCAGTTGAGGGACTGTTGAGCAGAGAAGGGGAACACTTCCTTGGGTGGGATGAGCATGTGGGGAATGAAAGGCTATAGGTTGTTATTTGAATGAGCACCTGAGATGGAGTCTTTCCTATTGTCCATGAGCCTTAGTTTGGTTAGGAACCATTTACCCTGGCTGGAATTCAGTCCCAGATCGGGGGTGACTCACTGTTGAGAGTGATGAACAATGTAGTCTAAGGCTGGGAGGTCCGTGGACGGTATGTACGCAGTTGGTGACAATATTTCTAAGATAAGTACCAATCGTATGATAAAATGATATGTTGTTTTGTTATTTACATGCCTATGTTACGGTTTATCATATATGTGATTATAATTGCCTGTATGTTTATGGGTAATTCCCTATAAATGTTGCATATCTATAGTTACTGTTATTTCAGTATAAAAGTCATAAATTACATAAAGTAATTGTTTGTTTATTTTTATATGTAAATCTTCTGCAAGAGTGTTGTATGTATATGTTTTAGTTGCATGTAGTTTAAAGAGTAAATTTATGTGGCATAGCTCAGTTGACTATTGGGTATGTTACCGTATGTTCCGCAGTAAGGGAACGAAAGTGTTCCCTAAAGTAGCATGGTCCGGCCTGTTAAGGTTGGGGATGTTATCGACTGGTGTTAGAGCATGAGAGGTTTCTCTAGATGTTAGTATATTTAGACACTTAGGATTTAGTAAGATCTACTTGGTCTATTGTGTCGTTAGGTAAAAGTTTGTTTTCTAGTGTGTTTCTTTCGTATGCATTAGTATGCATTTGTAGTTAGGAAATTCGACAGTCAGGACATGTTCCCAACATAGAGTGATCTGATGGTTCATACTCTCCTTGATCTTAACAACCATTGATCTGTGGCTTAACACCCGATTAGTCCATGATTTCTATTTAAAAAGCATGGAGGGTAATTTTCCAATGATCGATTGTGAGAAACACTCTTGTAAAATATCTCTGTAATCTTTTTCTTTGCATTAATAAACTGCTCCAAGTGGAAGTGTTGGTTGGGGTCGTGGATGTTTCCCC
>SNQJ01S0155128.1:7812-22491 GCA_010110895.2 Picea sitchensis
CAACCTCAAAGTCGGTGAATGAATTGAAGCTTGGGGGGCATGTCTCCAGCCTTTGATGATCATTCTAGAGTTAAGCCACTAGCTTTCAAGCTGGGGGCAGAGTATCGAGCTTAGTCTTTGTTATTTCTCATGCTTGTAAATACATGAGAATGTAACCAAGTAGACTTTTATAAATTTGTCGGACTCGTGAAGGTTATATGAAAAAGGAACCCCCTGGAGTCTCCTTTAATCTCTTTTCAGACTCTTTAAACATGAAAATATTTTCGAGTGATCTTGCTTCCTTTCAAATTCTTAAAAAGGTTTGAAAGGGTGTCTTTCGAGTGACAATTTATCCTTTTTTCAAACTCGCAAGACTAACATTACGAAAAAGGACAACATTGGAGTCGTCTTTACGTTGTTTCCAGACTCTCTAAATATGAAAAACCACTGATTTTACCTTCTCTGGACTCGTTAAACAATTATACATTGAAGGGCCCAAATGGGACAGAACCCTTACTTCTTCCAGTTCGTTAAACAAAGGAAGAGGGACTTACCGAAGGTGAGTTATATTGAGCATGTGTTACCCTCCTTGAGCTCTTTAAATTAAAAAGAGGTACTCATCTATCTGGATGGGGGGAAATTTTAAGGAAGCAAGCCAAGCATTTTTTGAGAACACTACCAGTAACTCGTACGGTCACCCTTGAACACAACACTTTGTCTTTGCACGCATTTTAATCCACTGAACCTATACACTGAGCCAATCCTCTGAGTTTCTTTTAGTCCTTTGGGTCACCTAACGAAAGTTAGAGCATCCATTGCATCATCAAGTTTTGGTCCATGTCATGTTTCTGTTATTGTGCCTCAGTGCTCAAGGGAAGTATCTTCCTCGAGAGTCAGCCATAAAAAATATATTGTTTCAATACCCGTGTCAGTCCATGTTCATTTGATCTACCAAGTTACATATCTGTGTCAGTTTCATGTCGTTGATGGGGGGTACATCAATTCCCTCCTGCGACGAGTCTATTCCTGTCGACTTGAACACATTATACAGGAGCTAGACTTAGAAACCAATTAGTACCTTGGGACCTGCATGCCTCAATGGAAAGCCTCCTCACATATGACAATAGGTTTACATCATTGACCTCTGATCGGATGATTCCTCAGATGTTCGACTTCAACTCATTCATTCACATTCGTCGGAATGTACTAGAGTACCTTGGGAATCATTGACATCAATGGTGATTTCCCTCGCACTTGTTAACGGTTTACCTCATTGACCGGTAATCAAGTGGTTTCTACCACGTTTGACATTAGGACATCTATTCACATGGTTAGATTCGTACTACATCAGGATCAGTAAGAAGACCATGGGTTGATTTATCACTCATATATATACTTTTCCCAGGTTACTAAGGAATTCTTTTGAGATATGACACATATACTATCACATAGATCCACTTTGTATTAGTTGTGGCTATATCTTGTCGTCTCGTAGATCCACTTTGTATTCTTCATCGCTACGATCCTTTCAGGTCATAGGAGTATAGATCCACATTGTATCTTCAATGGATATACCTTTAATCAATATAATTATGGATTCGTAGTGTATTTTATGGCGGCCATACCTAAAAAGTCTTTATCACTCAATCATAGGTATGTCTGCCTTGGGTTTGAAACATGTCATTAATGTTTGTTGGATGTTTGTGTGCAGCTTCTATCATGTTCTCTGCATCCATACCCTTTCTTGAAAAATTCTACAAATTACTTCAGTCATCAGTTCCCGTATTCTAACTTCACACTTTGGGGGGCAATCTGTTACACATCAAAATTACTCACTAAGATGATGGGATAGTGTCGTCATTACCAAATGTTGTAAGTGTCGCATTTCACCCACAAGTGTCGAAAATATCATATGGTTGTCAAGAACACTTGAAAGACACCTCAAAGACTAGTTTTGAAGAGGAGAAATCATTTGACAAAAAGTACAAGTCTTTTTCCATTGAAAAACCCACTAAAAATTCAATTTTTGGAAGGAAGCGCTCCCCTATGTTCTGTTAGGGAGTGCTGACGCTCTATACCCTCTTTCGGGGGAGCGTTGGAATGCTCTCTAACCCACTCGGAGGGAGAAATGCCCCTTTTTTGGGTAAATTTTGGTATGTTGAGGGAAATCAAGGAAGAATCCCCTCAATCTCTGAAAGTGGTTGTATTCGAATCTGAGGTCAAGCCTCGATCTTAGGGAAGATCCTCAACTGGAGGAGAAGAATCCTCAACTTATCCCAAAGATCTCTCAAGTGGTTGGGCCTCTCCAAGCTTATATAAGGAGGCTTTCTCATGGTGAAAGGGACATGATAGATATTGAGAGATACCAAACTTACGATCTCATGAGTGGTATTGACATATAGAGACATTGTAAAGCATATAACTTATGATCTCATAAGGGATATATCATTGAAGCATCAACATTCTGTGTGTGGATTATTTGAGTAAGGGTCTGGACAAAGGGAGCTTGGTGAAGCTGCTACACTACATCCATGGCTATAAGCAATACTTTGTTCTCATTAATATAAATTCATGCTTGGCCTGTTTCCTTTAAGGTTTGTGTATATGAACTTGTTTCTTTCATAGATTCATTATAAATCTAATCATAGTATACATCAACTGAACTTGGAGATCAATATCATCCTGGAGTGAGGAAGGACAAACGTCGGTAAAAAGGTACATGCCTTTCTTCCCTCTTCTTCTTTGATAGTTTAGATTTATGATAAAGGAATGTTAGTGTCCATAATAGCACTTTTTGTCTTGAAGTTAGGGGTCTAGCATCCAAGAGGAAATCCACTTGTCCGCAGGGGGATTCTCCTGTAATAGAATGTCTCCAGCCTTTGATGATCATTCTAGAGTTAAGCCACTAGATTTCAAGATGGGGGCAGAGTATCGAGCTTAATCTTTGTTCTTTCTAGTGCTCGTAAATACGTGAGAATGTAACTAAGTAGACTTTTATCACTTTTTCGGACTCATGAATGTTATATGAAAAAGGAACCCCCTGGAGACTCCTTTAAGCTCTTTTCAGACTCTCTAAACATGAAAATATTGTAGAGTGATCTTGCTTCCTTTCACACTCGTAAAAATGTTTGAAAGAGAATCTTTCGAGTGATAATTTATATCTTTTTCGGCCTCGCAAGACTAACATTACGAAAAAGGACAACATTGGAGTCATATTTAAGTCATTTTCAGACTCTCTAAATATGAAAAACCATCGAGTTTACCTTCTTTGGACTTGTTAAACAATTATACATTGAAGGGCCCATATGGGACCGAATCCTTACTTCTTCCAGTTGATTAAACAAAGGAAGAGGGACTTACCAAAGGTGAGTTATATCGAGCATGTGTTACCCTCCTCGAGCTTGTTAAATTAAAAAGAGGTACTCGTCTATCTGGGTGGGGGAAATATTGAAGGAAGCAAACCAAGCCATTTTTGAGAACACTGCCAGTTACTCTTACGGTCGCCCTTGAACATGACACTTTGTGGTTTCACGCATTTTAATCCACTGAACCTTTGCACTCAGCCAATCCTCTGAGTTTCTTTTACTTCTTTGGGTCACCTGACGAAAGTCAGAGCATCCACTTCATCATCAAGTTTTGGTCCATGTCATGTTTCTGCTATTGTGCCTCAGTTTTAAAGGGAAGTATCTGCCTCGAGAGTCAGCCATCACAAATATCTTCTGTCAATAACAATGTCAGCCCATGTTCATTTGATCTACCAATTTACATCTCTGTGTCATTTTCATGTCGTTGATGGGGGATACATCAATGCCCTCCTGTGAAGAGTCTATTCCTGTCAACTTCAATGCATTATCCAGAAGCTAGACTTAGAAACTAGTTAGTACCTTGTGACTTGCATGCCTCAATGGAAAGCCTCCTCGCATCCGACAATAGGTTTACATCATTGAACTATGATCGGATGATTCCTCATATGTTCAACTTCAGCTCATTCATTCACATTCGTCGAAATGTACTAGAGTACCTTGGGAATCATTGACATCAATGGTGATTTCCCTCGCACTTGTTAACGGTTTACCTCATTGACCGGTAATCAAGTGGTTTCTACCATGTTCGACATCTGGACATCTATTCAGATGGTTAGATTCATACTACATCATTATCGGTAAGAAGACCCTAGGTTGAGTTATCACTCATATATATACTTTGCCTGGGTTGCGAAGGATTTCTTTTGAGCTATGACACATATACTGTCACATAGATCCACTTTGTATTGGTCGTGGCTATGTCTTTTCATCTTGTAGATCCACTGTGTATTCTTCATGGCTATGATCAGTTCAGGTCATAGGAGTATAGATACACATTGTATCTTTAGTGGCTATACCTTTTATCAATATAATTATGGATTCGTAGTGTATTTTATGGCGGCCATACCTAAAAATTCTTTATCACTCAAGCATAGGTATGCCTACCTTGGGTTTGAAACATGTCATTAATGTTTGTTGGATGTAAGTGTGTAGCTTCTATCATGTTATCTGCGTCTGTACCCTTGCTCGAAAAAGTATACAAAGTACTTCGTTCATCAGTTCCCATCTTCTAACTTCGCACTTTAGGGGGAAATGTGTTACACATCAAAATTAATCACTAAGATGATGGTCTAGTGTCGTCATTACCAAATGTCGTAAGTGTCACATTTCTCCCACAAGTTTTGAAAATATAATATTATTGTAAAGAAAACTTGAAAGACACCTCAAATACTAGTTTTGAAGAGGAGAAATCATTTGACAAAAAGTACAAGTCTTTTTCCATTAAAAAACCATTGAAAAGTCAATTTTTGGAAGGGAGCGCTCCCCTATGATCTATTAGCGAGTGCTAACACTCTGTACCCTCTTCTAGGGGAGATTTGGAATGCTTTGTACCCCATTCAGAGGGAGCGCTTCCCCTTTTTTGGGTAAATTTTGGTCTATTGAGGGAAATCAGGGAAGAATCCCCTTAATATCTAAAAGTGGTTGGATTCGAATCTAAGGTCAAGCCTCAATATCAGGGAAGATCGTGAACTGAAGGAGAATAATCCTCAACTTATCCCAAAGATATATCAAGTGGTTAGGCCTCTCCAAGACTATATAAGGAGGCCTTCTCATGGTGAAAGGGAGAGACATTGTAAAGCATCTAACTTATGATCTCATAAGGGAGATATCATTGAAGCATCAACATTTTGTGTGTGGATTATTTGAGAAAGGGTATGGACAAAGGGATATTGGTGATTGTAGTACATCCATGGTTGTAAGAAACACTTTGTTCTCATTAATATAAATTCAAGTTTGGCTTGTTTCCTTTAAAGTTTGTGTATATGAACTTGTTTCTTTCATAGATTCATTATAAACCTAATCATAGTAGACATCAAATGAAATTGGAGATCAAGATCATCCTGGAGAAAGCAAGGAAAAACATCGGTAAAAAGATACTTTCCTTTCTTCCCTCTTCATCTTTGCTAGTTTATCTTTATGATAAAGGAATGTCAGTGTCCATAATAACACTTTCTGTCTTGGAGTTAGGGGTCTAGCATCCAAGAGGAAATCCACTTGTCCGTAGAGGGATTCTCCTGTAACATTCTCCTCCACCATCATTCTCTACACTTCGCGCAGCTGCAAAATCGTATCTTGGGCTTCCCAAAGCTGCCTCTTGAGCCAATTTGTGCTTCCTTTGTGACCTGGCAATGTTGATACCTCCTAGTTCTGGGCCTCCAGTTGTCTCTGCAATTCTCTATTTTCTTGATAAATTTTGGCTATGGAAAGTTGTGCCTGCTCCATCTGCTGATAGGGGCTTTCAACGTTAGAACTCGATGCCCCTGTCCTTCGCATTCGACTCCCACTTCCTTGACTGGTAGTCTCGACAAGCTCTATCCGGGTAGCATGCATTATGAATTCCTCGACAGTCGGGTGTGCACATAGCTCAGTCAATATGTGTCTTCCTCCTACTTCCTTATTTTTTTTGGGCCTTCCCCTCCTCCACGATGTTGGATTTTGAGAGGGTGTGGCCTCCAACATGTTTCCTTCAGACAAAATTTTCTCCACTTTGACCTCCACTTGAGGCGCTGACATCATTTTAGAGCGAAGGTAAGGACCTCCTTTTGAAACCTCGGAGACACTCAATGCCAATAAGAAAGAGTCCCAGGCATGTTGGGGTTCAGACCTAGTGCTCCAGCTGCCTCGCAAACCCCATCTCATGTTTTGAGGGGATCCCATGGTGTGAAAACATGTGTTCTTAGACTTTCAAGACTGTATGAAGGGCCATCACACAGATTTTGATAGAATTGGACTCGCAAGACCAATCCCTACTTGTATAAAAAATTGGCTGATGTGTAGAACCCACACAAAACATATAATATTTATAACAGAGCATGGCAGTGAGACGAAACATGCCAAGGAATACTCATACATTGCGATAGGATGTTTTGAAGAATTAAAGCATCATATTTGCATGACGGATATGATCCAGGACGTATGAAACACAACCGATAGGATTTGCAGAGAATATATGGTACAATCATTCTAATCTCTTTAATACTCCCAGCCTCCATTATTAAAGAATGATGGTTGACACACTTGGTGATACAACTTCTGGGGTAACAACTTGCCTCGACCTGAGGTGTTTAACGGATTCCTTTATTACGGTATTTGACCTTTTGGGAGCTGACGCACACTTTCGACACATGTTAAACTCTAGCATTCTTTCCAGACCCAAAGGGGTAATCGGCTTCTGGAATGGATTCGACGCTTGTGTCTGTCGTACCTGATATTCCACGCTATGGCGCGCAGATGAAACTCTTCCAAATTGAAGAGGAGCAGCGGTGTGGATAGAGACACTACTAGTCATTCAAAAGGTTACTGAGATCACATAAGTATTTAACAATCAGGACTAGTGATCTCTACAGGTATGCATCAATTTGTTTTTTCCGCTTATATATTCCTATGTTTTGCCTGATAAGTAATTTCTAAGCGATTTCAATCTTGATTGTAGGAAATATCCCTCCGACTACCGAACAAATTTCACTCTGTAACCTCACCAAGGAACCCAAAGGAAACATTGGGGTAATATCAATGAAGCAATGAAGGATATAGGACTCCCCGAGTTCGGCGACCCCGAAAACTTCATCGACTTATGTGACATAGTCGGATCACATGCCAATAAGGATTCACTATGTGTCGAAGAGCTATCCAAAGTGATCGACACATCACTAGGACAAGTGCAAAGATTTATGGAACATCTGATGAAGGCTCAAATCGTGCTACAACAATTAAACACCAGTCTAGTGAAGAACCGAGCGCATGCGGTGGAAATAAGAGGATTCTATGTGGCTCCGATGGAGAAGCACAAGTTCCCATGGGCCCAAACATGTGAAAAGTTTTTTATCATTTGGTATGAGTACGAGAAAAGTCATCCTTTCAAAGAACTATCTTGAGTTGACTGTTAAAGAAAATGTTAGAAGATGATGCCACATGGCGTATTTTTCTTTTCTTAAACTGCACTTAGTCATTGTTTTCAGTTGAACTTAAATTATAAATAAAGACATCGACCAATTAGTTAAGGGTCAATGGTTTCTACAAGAACTCTTTCTTTCTGGTTGTTAAGAATCATTTTGAAGCTGCTTTCAATTCAGAAGTCCTTCTCGACCAAAGACAAGTTATTTTCATCAACTGCATGTGTGATTGGACATGGAGAAGAACTATTTCCCATCCTGTTTCATGAATGATGTTGTAATGAGTAAGAGCAATTAATTTTGTTGTCAAGTTATTAGGTGCAATGTTTTATTGTTCTTTTCTTTAATGATGAAGATGAATCGTTGTGTTATTATGTCATGAATGGTTTTGGTAGATGGATTATTTTTCTTGCCATTATCTCATTGCATATGTGTTTTCTTTCTGGTAGTTAGTATCTCAGGTAGTAATTGGATGATCACATGGTTAATGTATTAGTACTAGGCCGGTGGCATAAAATCGTCGTCTTCATTCTTGAGCAACGTGTTACCCCAAGTTCAACCTCTTCCCCTTAGTTAAGTTTAATTCCATTTTTGTTGCCAAGTAGGTTTATACCGTCTTACATCTCATATATGTCCCACCCAAGAGAAAATATACAAAAGATAATAGTCCAAACTGAAGGAAGAGCCTTCACAAGAAAATGTAAAGCCCATCGATTATTTAGTAGGATCGCAAGATCTGGAGAACCATTCCACTATTAAATGCTGCAGTGTCTAATTGGGCCTCAGTGGTGGCTTTGGTTCCTAGTTTTGAATCAAGGGATTTAAGGCCCATCAAAAAAATTGGCGCTAGAAGGAGGGCCTGAGAATGAATGGTTGGATATGTTTTCTAGAGAGTATTTCAAACAACCTATAGATTCAAAACATCCCACATGCATGGCTCGTTATTCCTAAGACATCCCACACACGTTGAGTACTCCTAAAATGAGTAACTCACCCCAGCCCGAGGAAGAACCTTTTCACCCTAAAATACCTTACGCTCTCCCTCACAAGGAAGTAAATCAATTCAGAAGAATCACAAGATCCTACGCCCGACAGATCGGTGCGTTGTCCTTAGCTCCCATACTCCCTCGAAGAAAACAACAAAGAAGACTAGTGTTTACTACTCCCAACGAGGTTTCCGTACACTCAGTAGAAGACTTAATAGATTTTGCAATTACAGAAATCAAAGAAACTCTTGATTTGATACCCGAAATGCTAGCCAACGATGTCTCTGAACCGAATGATTTTTCGGAAGAGGAGGAGTTTAACTCAGAGTTTGAAGATATCGAAGGAAACAATGACCATAATGATGAAAGGGGGAACCGGCCTCTGAAAAATCAACCCTGGTTAGCTAGAGACCCTTTGGCCCTCCCAGGACCAGTTCATAACCTTCCTCGTCATCCAGAGAAGTTTCTTCCTAAGTTCGATCCCAAAAGCTATGGATTGCCTGAAGATCATATCAAGAAATTTATACTAGCGACCAGACTTTTGAACATCCAACATGAAGACGTGGTACTTCAATCTTCCGGTAGGATCTATAACTAGCTGGATGAAGTTCTAGAAATATTTTCTAGACAAATTTGCCAAAGAAACTACTACTGGAGCTGTGATGGCCGAGTTGTTCATCACCACCATGAGTTTGAAAGAAAGGGTCAAAGACTTCAATCGATTATTCACAACCATCTTGAACAAGTTCCAGCCCAAAGCTAATCCAACTCAGGAATTGAAAATCGAAGTGTATGCTAATGCTCTCCCAACTTCCATTTCCATGTTCGTAAAAAGGGCTGCTAAACAAACCCTAGCTCAAAATTTTGAAGAAGCCAAAATGATAGAATTCCAGATGAAAGGGTGTAAAGAAGGTCAGGTTTCATTAGTTAAGAAAGAATCTCAACCTCCTCCCAGGTTGAGATTCATCAGGGAAACAAGTAGAACAGACTACCGACAAGGGTAATGGAGACATAGAAGATTTACAACGCATGATTATGAAATTATCAAATGATATCATAGATATGAAGAGAAATGCAGGGGAATGAAACCAAGGCCAAAGGCCCTATAAGAATTTCTTTAAAAGGAACCCACCGTTCAAGGTGATTGAACCTCCCCCAACTAACTTAAGTATCGATCTATGGAATGTAGCATTTGATTCTTTATGTACGTATCAAAAAGAAAACCACTCCAAAAGAGACTGCCCTCAATGGGTGCATGCCATGAATTTGATGGCTAGTCGGTTTCTAGAAGAAGTCTTCCTGACCAAACAATTGGGCAGTTCAGTTATGAATATTGTCGACCAGGAATAGGTTGATCCACCACAATATACAACCATGCTGATATGGCATCCCGACCTGATCATGCCTTCTGATGACCTGTTTGAGTCTCAAGAACCACCTGTCGAGGTCTCAGTGGTGCAAACGCACAGTAAAGGTCCACTTCTCTCAAAGTACATCACTTCTACCCAAACGTCGAGAAATAAGACAACCCCTAATCACCCGAAAACACCTTTTTCTCCCAGTAAGAAACCTATAAGCATCCATACCTAAGAATCGCCCAAAGTCGATCACAACGTAGTTGAAGAATTGAAGAATTTAAGGGCTAACATATTAGTCATGGACATATGTAGGATTCCTCGGTAGAGGGACTTCCTACTACAATCTTTGAACTCAGTAGAAGACCCTACAACTAGCAATGGTTAGGAAAGAAATCTAGCTTCCACAAACCCAGTAAATAAACCAACCGTGAATACTTATTTGGAAGCTAAAAAAGGGAAGCCTTTTGTCCCACCTTTCCTATTAGTGTTCGAAGTTTTCAACAGGAACCTCCATAATTGTTTAGTATATTCAGGAACATCTTCCAACATTATTCCCTTGTCAATTTGCAGAAAATTAAATTTCGTTCCTCTACAGAGCGACAAACACGTGATACAGCTAGACAGGACCCAGGTCAAAGTCATGGGGGAACTCAGGGATGTAATGATCATAATAGAAACACATCCTAAATTTTTACAAGTGATTGACATCATCGTGGTAGACATCCTAGAGGCCTATGGGTTATTACTAAATTGATATTGGTATGAGAAGTTAAATGGGTACTTTAGCATAGACTGGGCACACCTTTAGCTACCACTGAAGGGATACAAGAATATGATCATAATCAATCAGGAGAGATATTTGAAACATACGGTCACTGATCTAGAAACCCTAAATGAACCCTCATCTACAGATTTCCCCGTGATGGGCAATTATTCTTGTGATTCCCACTTCGGAAACTTTTCTCCTCTCTTATCCGATGTCCCCCTCACTCAAAACTATGAAATGGTTTTTCAAGATAAATCATCGATACCGACAGAAGACACCCTCTTCTGCCAAGACCCTGCATTAGAAATTACGAAACAAGAAATAGGAAAGCTAAAAAGAAATAAGGAAGAAGAAGAGGGTGATTGTCATGCACAAATTTGGACCATATACTTTGATTATCTAAATCGCAGGAGGGATTGGGGGCAAGGTGAATCCTTATTTATCCAAAAGGTAAAAATTATTTCTTTTCCTATAAACTAGAATGCAAATGCACCAATAAAACCGTCGATTATGAAGCTCTAGTACAAGGGTTAAAGCAAGCCATAGACTTGAATGTCAAAGAATTGAAAGTTTTCAGGGACTCAGAGATTATTGTTAGACAAGTAAGGAATATTATACATTGCAATTCCCCACACCTGAAGAATTATCAACAGGAAGTGCATAGGTTAATGGAGCATTTTGAAGTTTTCAATATCACTGCGATCCCCAGAGCAAACAAAATCCTTGATGATTCCCTAGCCACATATGCTTCAAGGTTGTCACCTCTAGAGGACTATGAAGCCTCCCGATTCACTGTGGAACTACTCTACAAACCATCGGTGCCTAACAGTATCTCTAATTGGAAGGTATTTGAAGGAGATGAAAAGATCATAAAATTCCTGACTAACCAAGACAATTTTAAAGATTTATCCATTGCCGATGAGGTATTCCAGGAGCAAGCGATAGAAACTGATCCTCGAATAGGCCATCCTATTGACAGATCAAAATATAACACCATCCTGAAGGGAATAACTAATCTAGAAAGTTTGTTTGACCTGGAAGAACGATTTTGGGGGCCTAAGAATGCTAAGACCGGTAGCTCCTATTCCCTACATGAAACTATAAATATCAGAACCCCGGAAAATCCAAAGAATGTGAATCTCGGAAAGACCACATCTAAAGAGGAAAGAAAGGCTTATCTCAAACTATTCATACAATATCAAGATGTCTTCACATGGTCCTACTGAGACCTGAAAACCTACGACACCCAGATCATTCAACACACTATACCATTGAAACATGAGGTAAAACATTTCCAACAGAAGCTCCGAAAGTATCGCCCATCCTTGTAACCTATCATGTATCAGGAATTAAAGAAACTTTTAGATGCCAATATCATTTTCCATGTCAGGCATTATGTATGGGTAGCAAATCTGGTTCCTGTGGGGAAAACTTCTGGAGAAATTTGCTTATGCGTAGATTTTAGAAATCTCAACAGAGCTTCAGAAAAATGAAAATTACCCAGTCCTTCCAATGGAGCAACTCTTGCAGACCGTGTCTGGCTCAAATATTTTCTCCCTACTTGATGGTTTCTTAGGTTACAACCAAGTCCTGGTTTCGGAGGAGGATCGTTTAAAAACTACCTTCTGAACCAAGTGGGGAACCTTCGCTTATAAATGCATGCCTTTTGGGTTAATTAATGCAGGAGTGACCTTCTAGTGGGCCATGGACGTAGAATTTTGGGGACTAATCAACAAGTGTGTGGTAGTGTATCTAGACAACGTAACTGTGTATTCAAAGAACAAAGAAGAACACATCCAACACTTAACTCGAATTTTTGAAAGGTGTAGGAAATACGGTATATCCTTAAATCCAAAGAAAACCATTTTCGGCGTCGAGGAAGGTCAGTTGTTAGGTCATATTATATCCCAAGAAGGTATTCGCATAGACCCAGAAAGGATTAAAGCCATAGCTTAGCTCTCATTGCCCCATAACAAGAAAGTTATGCAGTCCTTTTTTGGGCAAATCAATTTTGTGAGGAAATTCACTCCCAATTTCACGGAAATCATCAAACCCTTACAAAATATGATTCACAAAGATGTTGACTTTAAGTGGGATGATGAACGAAAGGATGCTTTCAACAATATTAAAACTGCTATATCTTGGACCCCTGTGCTACGAAGTCCTGATTTCAATAGGGATTTCTTCCTCTATTCTTTCGCCTCCGACCAGTCGTTAGTTGCAGTATTGACTCAGACGGATGATGACAATAATGAAGCTCTAGGTTTTTTCATGAGCACTAATATCCAGGGAGCCTAGCTTAACTATCCTACTGTTGACAAAAAATCCTATGCGGTGTACAAGGTAGTAAAACACTTCAGGTATTACATCCTCAAGAACCACAATAAAGTGATTGTGCCTCAACCTCTAGTCTGATCCTTGTTTACTTAGCAACAGATGGGGGAAATAAGAGGGAATTGGATGGCAGTGGTACAAGAATTTGATCTAGATATAAAACCTGTCAAACTTGTCAAGGGGAAAGGGTTGTGCAAACTCCTAGTTGAAGCCCATGGCCAAGCAAATGAAGATTTCGGATGGGAGAATGAAATGGAATTATGGTGTGGTGAAGCTTCATACATTTCCCCAGGGACCGAGTCTTGGTATAAGAATCTAACTTACCTCCTACACCATGGGGCCTTCCCAGAAAATCTCAACCACGGGGAAAGGAGATCTCTCAGGTTAAAATCTGCACAATATCGCCTCATAAATTTGGTGCTCTTACGGATTAATTATGATGGGGTACTATTAATATGTCTTGAATGTGAAGATGCAAAAAAAGTTATGAAGGAACTCCATGATGGCCCTGTCGGTGGACATTTCACAGGAAACACCACCGCTCATAAGATACAGAGAGCTGGTTATTATTGGCCCACCTTGTTCAAATATTCCCATACCTATTCCATAAACTATAAAACTTGTCAAGTAAGCGTTGGGAGGGAGAAGAGAGCGGAAATCCCACTCCAGCCAGTGATTGTCTCTAGGACTTTTGAGCAATGGGGGTTAGATATCATAGGATAATTCACAACAATATCTTCAAAACAACACAAGTACATTTTGTCTGCCACTGATTACTTCACAAAATGGGCAGAGGCTATCCCTTTGACTCATGTAAAGAAAAAAGTAGTGATCCAGTTCATAGAGCAACAACTAGTCACGAGGTTTGGTGTCCCTTCTATCCTAGTTTTTGATAATCTAGGTTATTTATCTTCCACCTGACTGAAGGAATTTTCTTTGGACAAAGGAATCATAACTAGGTACTCTACAAATTATTATCCACAGGGAAACGGGGCGGCAAAATAGACCAATAAGAACCTAGTAAGAATACCAAAGAAGATGGTTGCAAATAACCAACAGAATTGGCATAATCTAATCCATAACGCTTTATGGGCCAATAGGGTCACACCCAAAGAAGCTATAGGAAATTCCCCGTACTTCCTAGATTATGGAAAGGAATCCATTCTCCCAAATGGGCTTTATCTTCCATCTCTTCAACTAGCCCAAGATTCCAACGAAGATCCCTCATCGGCCATACAACAAAGAATTGATACTCTTCTCGTGCTAGAAGAAGAGAGAGAAAAGGCTAAGTCGAAATTCATAGCTCACCAGTAGATAGTGAAAAGGTGGTTTGACAAGCATAAGGACAAAGAGAAGGATTTTGAAATATGAGACTTAGTACTGAAATGGGATAGGGAAAATGAGTTGAAAGGGAAACATTCTAAGTTTTAGAATATGTGGCTTGGAACTTTCCAAGTGGTTGAGAAGATTAGGGTGAGCACTTATTGGTTACAAAATCTGAGGGGGGAACCTGACACCCTCCCAGTAAATGGCTAAGCCCTCAAACAATATTTCCAATAATAAAAAATAAATAAAATAAAATAAAAGGCATCTTGTTTTAGTGTTTTCAGGATTTCAAAATACTTTTCTTTTCGATTTTCTTTTTCTTTCTAGATTTCTGCACTTTTGAAATTTGTGTTTAGTGGGACAATGGTTGACCTTAAGTCATGTGACATAGCCAAATCTGTTCCGAACTCATCGCTCACATACAACACAAGAAGCATCAAGGAACTTGTAGTT
>SNQJ01S0155130.1:19682-33555 GCA_010110895.2 Picea sitchensis
AATTCTGATAACTTTATCTCTTCTATCATATTTTTACTGATAAACCTGCTCAAGGAAAATCCATGGAAAATAAAAGTTCCCAATAAAATATTCCCTATAGGAAAAGATGTATTGAAGATCGAGAGAGATCTAGCTCAGAGTACGCGATCCCCAGATGGAGCCTATGTTAAAACATATATATTTCTAAACTTTTGGACTTTAAATAAATTTCATTCATGGTTAAATAAGAATAAGACTTGCATGGTATACGTCGTTGATGAAGTCTTCCATCTAAATGAATGATCCTAAATATCTTCGGATTTGTGGAGTTGCCAAATAGTTAAAGAGATAAGTCACTAGAGGCCACTTCGGAGCTTCACGCTTCGGACATTTCAACAAGTAACAACTTTAAAAAGCCCAAAACCCAAATATATATGTTATCACTTTTTCATGAACTTTTGAAAGACATGAGTCATGGTACACATGTACGTTTTAAATCTTCCCTGAGTCAACACATGGCACCTTTATCCGATCTTTTTATCTAAAGATTCACATGATTCTTATTAACACTTGGCACCCCCTAGCCTTGACACGTCATCTAAAATGACATCATCTTTGACACATCACTATGGGTAATAGACTTTCCAGGATATAACAAGGAACTAACTTTCAATTCCACGAAGCGGTAAAATCCTGAAATATCAAATCTTAATTAATTAAGTTAATCTCGGTTAAAGACGGTTAATAAGTTCGTACTTCGTAAGTTAGGACTTTTATCATCCCTCACATCTTGAAATATCCGAAGTTTGAACTTCTGAAACATTTCAAACTTAAAAGGGGTTAATTATAACTAAAAACGATTATCCAATAATTAATCATTTCACAGTTTTGGGTTTCGAGGATTCTATCTCGAGCTACTCATTAAAATCCCGAATCCCGAATACTTGAAAAAGTTTAATGTTAAAAACGATTAATTAATATCTTAAACAATATTATATCATAATTATTTTCTCATGAGTACGCGATTCGAGAATTTGCAAACCTGTTTCATCCAAGTTCCCGATCACGAAGCACCAATATTTATGGCATTAATCACGAATAAATGGCAATAATTTCAATATAGATTGCAGATCGTTGCCAATATTTCTTCATTGAGGTAGATGATTTTTTCGTTAGTAAAAGTATTCATAAATCAATACGCTTAAGGTGAATAAGAATATTGGATTTTGAATTATATTTTCATTCGCGTAGAATAACAAGTTTTAAGCCAGCTGAATAAGCTCACACATTCTTCTGTAACAGGTAACACAGTTTTGATTTCATTAATATCATGGCACCGCAGAAAATGGCTAAAGAATATGGTGAGAGAGTAGATCCAAACACAGATATTATCTTAGACACCTCATTGAGATCCATAGATATTGTGAATTCATGGACACAGGTGTTCGATATTCTACAGCACGAGCTGATAAATTGCCCAGAGGATTCAGGTGACGAAGTAACCGAAACCCATGCGACTAAAATCAGGGATATACTGGCTACCAACACAACAAAGAAACATCCATCCACGGAGATAGGTAGCCCCATTATGTCATTAACACCTTTACAGTCGATTCAAGGAAATTCCAATGCCAAAGTCATATTTATAAAGGACCTTATTGTTACACCTCAATATTTCTCACTTCGATAAGTGTCATAAGTGTCGCATGTTCCTTACAACTTTTGCAAGTGTCACAAGTTGTTCACAAGTGTCACAAATGTTGTTAAAGCATACCGCCATAACAACGACACTAAGGAGGCACTTAAGACATCTCATACACTTTATTTGGAGGAGGAAAAATGATTAACTGAAGTCAAGGAACTTCTATCACTTGAGAAGAGCTCTTAAACAAAGGTTTTGAAGGTGACTGCTCCCCTACATCAGCCTTAGGAGCATTGGCGCTTCTCTATAAGGTCTCAGGGAGAATTATAACGCTTATCTTCCCCTCAGAAGGAGTGCTATCCATCCTTGGAGCGTTGGCGCCCCCCTCAAGCTTTCTAGGGAGCGCTATAGCGCTCTGATGCCCCTTTTGAGGGAGCGTTGTCTAATATAAGGCAGTAGTTGGCCCGTTGAGGAGAATAAGGGGAGGATATCTCAAGTGTAGAAGGAAGTTACATTCAAATTCTTGGTTCCATTAGAAGATCCCTGATCCAAGGAGGGAATTCCTCAACTTGTTCTAAAGATAACTCAAGAGGTTGAGCTTCTCTTAACCTATATAAGTAGTCTCTATGATGGTGAAAAGGGGGAACAATTGCTAGCATGAAAACTATGATATCATAGGAAACACACAGTCAGTCGAAGGAAAGTGATTAGTGAAGCTGCTATCATCCAGGTTGTGGATCTTTCGAGCAAGGGTTAGATGAAGGGGACTTGACAAAGCTGTCGCATTCGCATCTACGATTGTAAGTACTGCTGTCGTTATTCTCATCAATATGACATGCTTGACCGATTTCTTTCTAGTTTGTGTCTGATCTTACATGAAATTATCATTGATAGATAGATTTGTTTTCAAGCTAATATCAACAGAGTGGGAAGTGGTCGTAATTTGTTTGTCTACAGGACTCAGCGAGGAGCGAGAGTTTGGAGCTCGATTTGGAGCGTGCAGGGACAAATGTCGATAAAGAGGTACTGTTATTTTTCTTCTTTCTCGTGTATTAGTTTGTATAGATTTGAAAGGAAGTCAGTTTCCATGTTAAGCATTTTCTATCTTAGAGTTAGGGTCTAGCTCTTTGAGGCAATCTACCTGTCTGCAGGGAGGTTTTCCTACAATAGAAACTGGCGACTCAACTGGGGAGTCCTCAAATCGAAACTTCTTGTTTTGATTTCTCCTCATAGACCTTGTTTTACCCCTTGATTGTTTCAGACCTGGTTCACTCCTCTTTTGATTAGTTTCATGAGCTGATTGACTCCCTACCCCATCACACTCAGCCTAATTGTCGAGACTGAACTACAATTTTTGGATTTTTTGACACTTTTAGGAGCTTTTTGAACCTGCCGCCCCTGTCCCTGTGTTAACGGAGCGCAAACACTCCCTGAGTGCCTTACATAGAGCACTATAATGCTCCTTGTCTTTGACAATAGAGTGCCAGCCCTCCTTTGGCCAATAAACCTTCCAGAATTGTTTTTTCAGGGTTTTACCTCTGTGTTTCTCTTGTTGGGTCACCTTGTGAGTCAATCCTTCTTCCTTTCCAGCTTTGACATCTATCTTTTTGAAGAACAAACATCTTGTTGTTTGGATTTTGTAGCCTTCTTCACTATTGTTGTTGAGTTTTTTCTGCCATTTGGAGCTTGAAACCCATGCATTGTCTTTCTCTCTTTTTTTTGACTGAGTAAAAAACTCTGGTGAAAGTCATCAAAAGCCTACAGATCTTTTCATTTGGTTTTAGTTAAGGTCACTATTCTTCGACATTTCTTTTGGTGTGAAGTTTGATTTCTCTTTGATTGTTTCTTTCCTTTCGCTTCTTGTTTTGATCACAACGAGAGGGTATATTGTTTGTATGATTCTTTCTTGTGTTGGTCTGATTTTCCTTTATCCAAGAAGATAATTAGCAAGACGAGCATTGTTTTGAATTAATCATTATTCATATGCAAACAATAAAAAATAATCTTCAAGATTGATTGTGTATGTTAGAAGGCATTTCAAAAGTTTTAGCATCACATCAGGATTTGATTGAAGAAAAATTGTTTGAGGACATTCCTTATTAGTGCTTGTTAGTGAAAATAAATCTCTCTCTCTCCCTTAGATAGATGTTCATCGAAAAGAAATGAATGCTTATCATCTTTGATGCATTTTTGGGGCTGATTCATAATTCCATTCGTTTCACTTCCATGTACCCCTTTTGAGTAAAGAACAACTATAAAATGAACACTAATTAAAAACTATCTAGAACTTTTTCTTTTCTAGGAACCTCCACCAACAATAGACTAGGCTTAGTACTTTGGATTAGGCTATGAGCATAACTCTCCAAAGTTTCCAAAACAAACATTAGCATCCTGAGTTAGGGAGAGTCAAATCCAATCATTGTATAAGTCTGCATGGGATCCCCCTCTCACACAGGGGTTACGCACGAGGTCGCATTCGGGTGATTTACAGAGATTATCCCTCCGTGGTTCAACTGATTGTGGTGGTCAGATCGTATTATGGGGATCCCTTAAAGGTAAATCCACAATTACTGTGTGGAATCCTTTTAGTTGATTTCAGGCTCGATACCCTGCCCATATGTTCGGATCAGACTGTCGACTGTTCCCGCCCAGGGGCTAACTATGAATTGGTAACCTTACTGGCCACAATATTTAGGGTCTTACACAAGGTGAAAGTGAATGGAAGTCTCACTGTACCTGGAGAAGACATTGGTCAAACTCACTCAGGCTCCTTGGAGGGTAAATCCACAATTACTGCATGGAAGCTTGCACCAAGGCGTAAGTCCATTAAGTAGGTCGCCATTGTAACTGTTCCACCCTATCCCCACCCCTTCTTGACTTGATCACGCGATGTTGGATTTCATCACCAACTAGTATGATCATCGAGAGAAGGTCCTGTTTGCTTGGTTATGATTCTTAGATTCTATTAGCGTATGTTGTTTCTTTTCGGTAGTTGGCCATAGATATTTTTCGCCGACTCTTTTTCACCAACATCGACCCTCCATGTTGTTCGTGGAGGCTACAGGGACTTCCTCCAGAAAATATGGAAAGAAACACCCCTTTACCCCCTCATTCTACGGAGGAATCTCCTCAATAGAGCGAAGTTCAAGACACTACAACTTCCCTGGAAGAAGTTCCCACTCCTTTAGAGAATTTTTGAATTGTTTCAGAGTCTCCGGAAGCTTTCCGCATTCCGGAGGGATATGAATGACGTGTCCTCCAACTAAATTTTGTTGGTGAATTTTTCGTCATCAATCCTTTTGACATTTCGGCTGGGTCTCATCAAAACCCTTTAGCCGATGACCCTTTTTGGACCGCAAACATTGTTCGAAGTCCACCACGCATGGTGCAAGATCTTTATGGGACAAGGATGGGTGCTGACGCACCTATTTCCTACACCGTACCCCTAAACCATTTTACCGGTACCACCATTTTTACGGCCATACCACCCGTTAGTCTGAGCACATCATCCATTGGCCCAAGGTCTACTCTTCCCCTCCATATGGCCCATTCTACAATAGTCCCCCACATTCTTACTATTCCCGTCAGTAATGCAGTGGTTAACCAAGCTGCGATTGGCACACCTGTAACACCAAGACCCACACTCCCTTTTGGGTACAAGGCACTGAATGCTTTCACTGCCACTACTACCCAAGCCACGACTACCCAAGTTATGCCGGGAAATTCCATACCTATCCAACAACCTGGAGGGACCGGTCTTGGTGGCCCTAATCCGCTCGGCAGTACTAGTCAGTCATTTATGTCTGGTTTTCAAATTCTAGGAACTCTACCTCAAGCTAGGGGGCATACTCCCACCAGAGGAAAAATTCCATTTGGGGGCCACCCTCATGCTGGGGGGAAACCTCAATCCAGAGTCTACCATCAACCATATGGAAAAAATGTGTCTGCCACACCTAATTCGTGGAACGTCCCTTTTCCAGGAAACCCACAGTTCTCGGCAGGACACAATTCTCAGACTTCGCAACAACCTCCTTATGGAAAAATGCCAAACCTAACCTATAACCCTCAAAACCCATCCGGTTATCCTTCACTCACACATTCTTTTCAAAACACCTAAAATCCTGTGTACCCTGGTCAACACCAACCTCATACAAGAGGGCCCACTAGTTACAATTACCCACATAACCCAGTGATTGGCCCCATTGGTGTCCCCATGCCGCACCATCATTACCCACAGGTTAACCGACAGCTACCTTTTCTAGCTACCCTAGACCTTCCAGACTTGTCTCGGTTAACGAATGATCCTATTTATCATTCTCCGGTTTGGCCAGCTATTCCAGCTAAACTTCCTTCTGATATCCCAAGATTCAATGGAAAGTCCAGAGAAGACCCAAACAACCACGTCATGACTTTCCATTTGTGGTGTTCATCCAACTCCCTCATGGATGATTCTATACGTTTGCGACTTTTCCAATGAATGCTCACGGGGTCTGCGGTGAAATGGTATATTGAACTACTAGGCACATCTTTTCACGATTTCAACTCCCTCGCCGTGTCCTTCCTCACACACTTCCAACTACCCATTCGATACGAGACAGGTACTGAACTATTAACCTCCCTTCATCAGACAACGTCCGTACATATCTCTGACCATATTCATGAGTGGAGACAATGACGAAGGCTAATTAAAGCGGTCATTCCTGACCAATTGTTAGCGGAATGGTTCACTAAATCATTGTTACCCTAGATCGCTCGTGATGTTTCCATGGGTGGTGTAGTCACCGAGGAAGAAGCTATTGCCCGAGCTCAATACTTAGACTTAGTCTATTCACAGTTTGGTACTTTGTACGAGTTGATACCGAATGCTACCCGTGCTACTAACGATCCATCCAAACCATCGTCTGCTTCACACGCGGATGGAGTTATTGGCTCTGTCAAAACCCAATCTACTTCCCAGTTGACTAGAACAACTCAGCGACCCGCTTCAACGGCTGCTCCCAGCCCGACTACACCCTCTTCTACCCCCCCTCAAACTCAGGTCTCTGAGGTGAATGCGGTCCAATCAACCCCTTCACAACAACCTGGGGGAAAGAAAAAAGCGAGAAATAAACCAAAGAAAAACAATAACAACGAACAACCGAAAAATCAACCACAAACCCCTGCTACCGAAAAACAACCACCACGAAAACTGAAATTCCCATGTCTCATTTGTGGTGACGATCACTACACTCGAGACTATCCACATTGTGATGAAGTGGCCAAGCTTTTCAAGGGAAATTCGTAACCCGCTGTGCTTACTCAGCCTTTTCCACAGCAACAATCTTTGGTTGCTCAAACCCCCACCGCACGGGGCAGTTCCAACCAATCCCATGATGAGGCCTCGACAAGTCCCCACATTTATATGTTTTATGGGGTTAATCTAACCACTCTCTCTGCAACATATGACACGCCAGTTAAACCTGATAAGCCGAAGACTACTAATGGTTCCGCACCGGACCCATTACCATCTTCCGTTAGTCCTCCATCTGCCAGCCCCCCATCTGGGCCACTTCAGATTGAGAAACCTTCTTTTGACTCCATCTTACACCCTCCTAAGAGAACCATCCAGAAATCTACCTTCAATCCTAATTCACGGGCTGCCCAAAATTACAACATTGTAGAAGATTTAGCCCAAGCCCCGTGTGCCATGTCCGCCTTGGAAGTTCTACAACACTGTCCCAGCCAGCGTAGAATGCTCTTAGATGCTATCGGTGATTTTGATCCCGAGTCATCAAATAAACTCACATTTCATTTGGATGATCATCAACCATGACTCTCCCACCAGCTAGCTTTCCAAATCGATGTTGTTGTTCACAATCAACAAATCCACCAAACTATCTTGGATGAGGGAGCCTCTACTTGTGTCATGTCCTTAGCTTGTTGGAAAGGCTTAAAATCACCTGCCCTTAATAAATCCCCTACGATGTTACACGCTTTTGATGGATGAGGTTTTCATCCTCACAGATTGTTACAATCCTTAGACGTTCAGTTAGGAGGCAAAACTGTTACCGTTGATGTCAAGGTGGTCGATGCTCCTCTCGATTACAGCCTACTACTTGGAATAAGTTGGTTCCACACTATGACTGCCGTCACCTCGTCAATGTTTTGATGTGTGCAATTCCCCCATCAAGGCAAAATTGTCACTGTCAATCAGCTTGATTTTTGTACACCCGATGCTGGCATCCCTGCCACCAACAACATTCCCTTTTTGGGAGACCACCCAGTTACGTATGAAAGTGTTGGTGTTGGATTATTGAAGGATTCTAGCCTTATGGGTACTTTCCCTACACCACTTCCACCTACCGCACATCATATTTCCGCCGTCAATATGATCTCGACTATGCCTTATCAATCCTTGGAATCATTTGATCCCTGGATTGTGCCTAGTCCTCTGGAATTCGATGTGCTCGGTGACACTATGCCACTTAGCCCAGCCGAGGCCACATACATAGCTATTCAATCTACCTCTCCCTCTTCGAACAATTCACATTTATTGGCACCAAATGCCTACTTGGTGCCCTCATGGTTGGATTCCCTGTCGTTCGCCGTTGATTACATTTCCCAAATTTTTCCTTCTGACGAATCTATTATGGAAATGCTTAGCATTGATGATAACCACCATCGGTCCTCTTTTCTTCCACCTTCGAAAGAAATTTATCAAGACATACGCTCTATCTTCCCTCCCGATGTTACCAATGCTCTGCAATCTCCAATCTTCACACAAGATACTCTCTCTGAGGGGAACATGGGTAACATCTCTACTACGATCATTATTGACATTTCGATCAAAGAAGGTGTCGTGGAAACATTAACCTTGGTGTGAATTGCACACCTGAGGAAGTGGTCTCTTACACCGCTTTGTTTAAATAATTCTGCGATGTCTTCACATAAAGCTATGAGGAAATGCTAGGGATCGACCCTTCAATCATCGTACACGAAATAAAAACCTACCCTGACATGAAACCAGTTCGACAAAAGCTTCGCCTAGTTCATCCCAAGAAAATCACAGCCATAAAGGCAGAAGTTGAAAAACTTTTGAAATCTGGCTTTATCTACCCCGTCCCTTTGACAGAATGGGTCTCCAACCTTGTTCCAGTTGCCAAAAAATAAGGGACCATCCGTTTTTGTGTCGACTATCGAGATCTCAACAAAGATTTTCCCAAGGACAACTACCCTATGCCCTTCATCGACAAAATCATCGATAATTGTGCAGGGAGCGTAATCTTCTCTTTCATGGTTGGCTTTTCTGGGTATAACTAGATTGAAATCTTACCTGCTGATCAACATAAGATAGCCTTTATCTACCCATGGGGAACTTTCGCCTATCAAAAGTTACCATTTGGCCTAAAAAATGTTGGTGCTACTTTCCAGTGGGCCATGTCATACGCTTTCCACGATATCAAGCATATCACGGAGCCTTACCTTGATGATTTACCCGCCCACTCATCCAATCAATCCGATCACATTGATCACTTACGGGTGATTTTTCTTCGATGTCGGTTCTACCGTATTCGCTTGAACCCACACAAGTGCATTTTTGCTGTCGAATCTGGTCGACTCCTCAGTTTCATTGTCTCCAAAGATGGGATCAGGGTCGATCCCTTAAAGATTAAGGCCATTCTAGCCTTACCCCCACCCACCAATTTAACCCAACTCCAAAGTTTGGAAGGCAAAGCAAACTTCCTTCGGCGTTTCATCTGCAACTGCGCCGAGATAACTAAAGGATTCATGCAGTTACTGTAGAAAAACACCCCTTTCATCTGGGATGACACTACCCAATGGTCATTCGATGCTCTCAAGCATGCCTTGACCCATGCTCCCTTGTTACACCCTCCGGAGTATACAAAGGACTATATCCTTTACTTGGTCGCCTCCACTTCCACTATTGCGATAGCGTTAGTTCAAGAGGAACCCAACGATGAAGAACATGTGATTTATTACCTGAGCAAGAGTCTATCTGGACCCGAACTCTGATATTCACATGTCGAGAAACTAGCTCTAGCAGTCGTCATCTCTGTCCAGAGATTCCGCCATTACATCTTATTACGCACCACCACGGTGATCACGGACTCCAACCCCATGTACCACATCTTGACATGTCAAGTACTTGGGGGCAAATATTCTAAATGGATCATTATTCTTCAGGAATTCGATCTTGAGTTTACGAAGGACAAAGCCAAAAAATCCCTAGTGTTTGCAGAGCTTATCTATGCTCTCCCTCATGCCGATGAAAACATTGAACCTAGAGATTCTCTCCCCGATGAATCTCTCTTCCTCATCAACACCTCCGATCCTTGGTATGGAGACATTCTCCTCTACCTTCAAACCCAACGTTTTCAGCCCAACATTCGTCACCACTCTCGTCGACTCATTTGTCACCACTCTCGTCATTATCTCATCATCAGCGACACCTTGTATCACCATGGTATTGACACCATCCTTCGACAATGTCTAATTCACGAGGAGGCTGAACACGTTTTGAACGATTGTCACCTTGGTGCCTGTGGCGGTCACCTCTCTGGGATGGCCACAACCCAAAAAAGCCTACGTGCCGGCTAATTTTGGCCCTCGATTTTAAAAGATTGCATCAAGGCCATCAAAAAATTCCCACCCTGCCAAGTATTTAACAATAAGGCACACACCCACCCTACTGCGCTGCACCCCATTATCGCCATCGGCCCCTTTGCCAAGTGGGGTATCGATTTCATGCAGTGTAAGCCTACCTCAGCCGGGGGGCATGGTTATATAATCGTCGTCGTCGACTACTTCACCAAATGGGCTGAGGCTATGCCTACCTTCCTAAATGATGGTCGTACCGCAGCTCTGTTTCTTTTCAACCATATCATAACTCATTTTGGTGTACCACGTGCCATTGTCACTGATCATGGTGCACACTTCAAAAACTAGATGATGAGCGAATTACATGTCAAATTGGGTTTTCTCCATGAAAACGCATCCCCTTACTACCCTTAGGCTAATGGACAAGTTGAGGCCATCAACAAAGTCCTGAAAACCATGATCCAACGCATGGTAGAGGCAAACAAGACATCGTAGCATTTACAACTTTTCTCTTCTCTCTGGGCTTATTGCACTTCTGTGAAAACTTCAACTGGATTTACTCCTTTCCAGTTGGTGTATGGCATTGAAGTCGTTCTACCAATCGAGTGTGAGATTCCATCACTCAAACTGAAAGTAGAACTCTTGCCCCATACTTCTGCTGAAGAAGAATGATTCTTATATCTATCCAAGCTGGATGAAACACATCATGATGTTGCTCTCGCTAATGAGGCACATCATAGACAAATTAAGAGTCAATATGACAAATCCATCCACCCTCGGACTTTTGCAGAAGGAGACTTAGTCCTCGTCTATGACCAAGCTCACGATAAATTGGGGACAAGAAAGTTAGAACCTCTGTGGCATGGTCCTTACATCGTGAAGCGTGTTCTACATAGAGGCACCTACGAATTAGTAGATCATGATGAAATTTCCATGGGAGAGCCCCGAAACGGGCTTTACCTTAAAAAGTACTATGCCTAGATCACCTAGCATCTGTACTTTGTACATTATTGTATTTTAGTTTGGTGTGTCTATTTCTTTCACGTGCTCGATTCTTTACCTTTGCCACTCATGACTGTGCTTGTGTTTTCATGCGCATATGATGTCTTCCTTTCCTATATTTTTTGGGTTTTCGGATGGCGCTAGTCGACATACCCAGAACATTTCTTCGACAGCATGGTTTATTTACCAATTTGACGAGGTGGTGAGTTCAGGAGGTATCTGCTTAGGACCAGCAACCAACAACATGGAAGAATATCATGTTGTCATTGGACTGTTGACCCAAGCCTCCTCCTTAGGCATCCCTCGCATCATTTTCTACTTAGACTCCCAACTTGTGGTCCATCAACCCAACCGTATCTACGCTATCCATAGTCCTATCCTGCTACGTCTCCACCTACAAGTTCTTCGTCTTGAACGAATGTTCGATTACATTGAATATAGACACATTCCAAGAGAACTTAATAGTGTTTCAGATTCGTTAGCTAATTACATCATGGATCAGTATCTGACCCACATATAAGATTTAAGGAAAGAAAAATTGTACATTACATGTAAATTAAAACACATCACAGACATCATCATGTACAAATCATTGGCACCGTAAAAACTCAAAACTGTATATATATATATATATATATATATATGGTATGACTGGAATGTTTGGATTACATCCAAAAATCATGTAGAAGAGAAAAATGTTGGGTCTCTAAACCCCTACAACATCGCCTAACAAGGCATACAAAATACGATCACCAGAGAGACTCTCATATCCCCACACTACATTGTGCTGCGAGTAACACATCACTACGTGCACTACGTGCCTCAGTAGAGAATTGATATTCTCTGGTACTCCCACAGTGTGCCTCTGTATATGTAAAGGTACTTCTCCCCTCCACAGAGGAGGAATGCCCATCGTAAGGCCTTGGAGGTTTCTTTCAATCTCCCGAAGACCTATCACTAGTACTACCAGATCTGCTGCAACCGGGATGACCCCGCGATGTCCTGGTATCGGTATATCAGTCGGGTGCACTGCTCCTTTGTCTGCATGTTGAAAACAATACATCTGTCAAAAACTCTTCTACATACCCAAAAAAAAATATATATACATCAAAAACTCAAAAAACAAAAACTAGACAAGGCATGGCTCAGTCTCTTACCTGACACATCCTAGTCTTCCCCCGCGGGTAAAATCAAATCCATGCTCCCATGAAAATCTACCTCAGCATACGGGAAGTCCTCTATCCAGAGATACTGTCATCTCAACCAAGCAAAAAAATTTCCAGTGAATTGGAACTCTGACTCCGCTACTAGCCTCGGAGACAGACTGGTCCACCTCTCCATCCTTGGTTCATCCACTGGTCGCACCGCCAGTGCTATCTGAAGCTGCATCAGGGGGATGCGCTCTAGAAAAAATGAGACCAGAGAAGAGCCATAACCAAACTGTTTATGTCCTGTCCGGCACCTTGAAACCTGTTCCTTCACATTTTGAAGGAACCCTGCACTCCAGTTGAACAGTGTTGGTTCCAAACACTGAACACCATAAGCCACCTGCGATCTTGATGCCAGATGCACGCTAATACTATCTATCACACTCGTGATGGAAAACAGTATAGACCGGAGGGGTAGCTCTTGGATATCCTTGATAGGGATTCTACCCCCTACCAGTCTTGCTCCTGGGATACAATGGCGTGCCAGATACACCTCCACTTGCTCAGGTAGCACCCTCTGCCCGGAAAAAGATATGTGGACCCCTCCTTTCGAGAGGCCAATCAAAAAATGCACATCTTCTAACTCAATGGTTAAAAGCTGTGTGCCAATCCAAAATCCTTGCTCTGCAACATCCCATAGGCCGATCATGTGCTCAAGCAATAAAATCTCTTTCTTCATTTTTTGCAACTTGAAGAATTTTAGTAAGCCACAAGCTCGCAATGCAGCCCGTGTGCAGGGACTCCACAAGGCAGCTAAGTCATCCATCTCATGTTCTCTTTCTTTCCACTCGATCATGGTCGCCAAAATCACCTACAAAACAAAAGAATAAAGAAATTCATTATTTCAACGTTTTGGCAATTTCGACAATTTTTAAAAGCAAGTTAAAACATTAAATCTAAATGCCAACATCATTTAAAATGACTACACCCTCTTTTACAATCACCACACCCTCTCTTAGCCATTTAACATCCATCATATAACAATGAAATGTTTCTAAATACAAACGATTTCTTTATGGCTGCGTGGGCATACATGGGGATTTTTTTCATGGGTTCTTTGCCAAAAAGGGCCCATCTAATCAACTATTGAGGCGTTGACATCTTGGCCATCCCCTTCTAGAACATTTTTGCAAAAAGAATCCCCTTTTTCCATCGTTTTTCAAAGAGGTCGATTTTGATCTTTTTGGGGAAATTTAGGGCTTCATATTTTAAATTAAATGATGCTATCAAAATGAATATTAAACCATGTAATTGAAAGAAGGAGAAATGAAGATCTACCTGGTCCGAACGACAAGAAAAATGGTCAACCGTAGCTCTGGCAGCGAGCATAACAAGATCCACCTCAAAATGAGAATCTCCACTACTCCAAAATCCTTGTGCAAAATGAAATGGTAAATGGAATTTTCATTGTATTGCTATTTATAAATTTCCATTTTTTATAAGG
>SNQJ01S0155133.1:0-11883 GCA_010110895.2 Picea sitchensis
TTAATAAATTTACCTAAATCCTCGACAAGCTTCCTCCCTTCACTCATACTCTCTTGCAACAAAATGACATCAGGATTTTTTACTTCTACTAGCCTAGCTAGGGCTAGTATTTTACTAGGGATGCCCATACACTTAGTATTCAAGTATAATGAAATCATGGGATAATTTTTGAGGGGTTATGTCCTACTCTAAGCAACCCTTTCAAATATATATATTTCCCATACTAGATCTATTTTAGTGATTTTTCTTATGCATGTTGAAGGAACCATTTTCTCCTTGGGGCATTTTGGATGGTTTCCTTAATTGGGTCAAGCCCTAGACCTACTCCAATGTTATCTTCTACCTTTCCTCTATTAAAATTATTATATCTAATTTGGTACTTATGTTTGATTGCATGGCATATATATCTTCTTGACCAAAACTTTGATTTTAAGTTTCACTATCAAGACTACCCCCCTTCCCTAATAACTCTACCTCGTCCATATGATTTATTATTATTTTGTTCCCTCTAATATTATTCTCATTATCCCTTCAAATGGTAATTTTAACCCTATAACCTTTTTTCCCTCCCAATAAGATCACTTCCCATTTCAGAGAGAGGGACAAGATCCCTTACCCCTAAATCAAACTATCTTCTTAGAAAAGAAAACAATTGTTTAATTTGAGAGTGTTGAACTTACAATTTTGATCTTCTTGAAACACCCCGTATCTAATGCCTTCTTCCTATTGATGTTTTCCATCCTATATTAAGGTTGAAGGTTCACCAATAAAGAGAAAGGTCCAAATATATTCTNAATTGTTTAATTTGAGAGTGTTGAACTTACAATTTTGATCTTCTTGAAACACCCCGTATCTAATGCCTTCTTCCTATTGATGTTTTCCATCCTATATTAAGGTTGAAGGTTCACCAATAAAGAGAAAGGTCCAAATATATTCTAGAATCACTAAGAAAGAGAAAGATCCAGATAAAGTTCCAAACCCTTCAACCTTAATGGAGAAAGGAAAACATTAGGAGGTAGAAGGCATCAAATCTATGGAATTTCAAGAAGATAAAAATGATAAGTTAAACGCTCTAAAATTAAACAATTCTTTACTTTCTAGAGAAGGTAGTTTTGATTTGGGGGGTAAGGGATCTTGGCTCTCTTTCTGAAATGGGCAGCTATCTTATTGGTAGGGAAAAGGGTTCTATGGCTAATGTTACCATAGGGATAAGGAGAATAATATAAAAGGGAATGAAATAATAATAAATCATTTGGACAAGGTAGAGTTATTAGGGGAGGGAGTCTTCATAGTGAAAATTTGAAACAAAATTATTGTCAGGAAGAGATACATGCTATGCAATCAAACCCTAAGCACCAACTCAAACCTAGTAAGTTTGATAGAGGGAAAGTAGAAGACAACATTGAAGGAGGTCTAGGACTTGGCTTGATTAAGGAAACCATCCAGAATGCCCCGAGGAGAAAATAAATCCTTCACCATGCATAAGAAAAAGCATCGAAAGAGATCTAGTAAGGGGAGCATATCTCTTTGAAAGAGGTCCTTAGATCAAGACATAACCCATTAAATATTCTCCCATGGTTTTATTATCCATGGATTCTAGGGGTTTGGGAATCCCTAGTAAAATATTAGGCCATCTAGACTAGTATAGGTCAAAAATATCAATGTCATTTTGTTATGAGAGACTATGGGTGAAGGGAAGAAGCTTGTGGGGGATTGAGGTAAAATGATTAAAGGGTGGGTTTTTTTAGCTTTAGACTTAATGGTTGTTCAGGGGGGATTATCATTGAATGGAAGAGTAAGGTAAATTTATTGAATTCCTCTTTTATTGCAACTGGTATACATGCATAATTTTAGTTTTAAAAAATTAGGATGCAACATTATAATTATTAATGCCCCATATGAAGACAAGAAGACATTATGGGATGATTTTTTTCTTTGGAGGTCTTGAAACATGATAAAATCATTATAAGGGGGATTTAAACTTCAATTTAAATCGATTTGAGGTATGAGGGGAAAACATAATAATAGATAGACTTGCAATATACTTTAGGCATAATATAGAGGAGGTAGGCCTAGTGGATGTGAAACCTATAAAGGTTCCAACTTGGAGGAATAAAATATTGTGAGGAGAGAGAGTTTCTAAGATCCTACTCTACCTCCATCCTTTCCACCTTATCCCCTCATTCTACCAGATCCATAGATTTATTAGTATAACAAGGGAGGCATAAGCATTTTTTCACAAAGAGTTATGAACCCGCACATGACATTAATATCATGCAAATTACATTTTCTTAATGATATGGTCTAAGCATGTCTTTCATAAAATTTAAACATAAATCTATACAAAAATACCATGACTTTCACCAATTTACTTTATCTTCACAAATTTCAATACAATAAAATGTATAACTAAATTGACTATATATAAGCACTTATAGATGGAAATGAAGTGTGTTGGATGATTTTAGTTGTTTAAATGTCTCAAAGTTGGAAAAGGGAGGCCATATGATAGAACATGAAATCTGTTATGGGATATTAATCGCAAAGTGTCATAAATATCTTAACGTTCATCTTTGTTAAATCTCCTCTTGCAATACTTGATAACCATTTGGTACATGGACCATGGCGTAATGCAGAAGCATCCATGAAAAATTTAGGAGTGCATATAGTGCATGCCATACAAAGATGAAGGTATGTCGACAATTTATAACATAGAGGGAGGAAGTACATTAGAGTTAATGATGGATCATGCATGTGACATCAATAGGGAATGTGACAAACATGAGAGAGAATAAGAGCACAAAAAATATAGTTGAAGTAGAGAATGTAGGATAATGCAATGATGACCATGAAAAATGACATGACATAAATGATGCAAAATGAAATCACTTATAGAGGGGAGATGGAAAGTTGTGAGATAGAGGAAGGTGAAGTGAACATACAAAGGAGGATCTGAAGAGTTAGAGATTCAAATGTAAAGTTAGGATGAATGTTTAGTAGTTGGTTATGAGAATAAAGAGTAGGATAAACGCTATAGTTGGGTTAGACAAAGAAAGTGTAGAGCCAAGTCTGGAGTGATAGAGAGTTAACCAAGAACCAAGAAAGGGAATTGAGAGCTCCTAACATTATATTTAGAAATTATGTGTTTAGAGAACTAATACATGAGTAGACCATTGCACATGATGTGTACCAACTCCATATTTTTGTCTATGAATGATTATTTGATTGCATGTTAATTCACATTATTATGTAAGACAAGTAAGTCATGGGTCGCTACGTGGAGTTATAAGATATTTGTGACACCATCATTATTGACATAAATGGTGGGATCCTCACCAATTTCACTCACTTCAAAAGGAGTGGTAAGAGTGAAAATAGTGTGCATAAGAAGGATATGAAGGTAAATTATAAGATAAGTGCAGATGAAATAACATGGGTGTGACATGAAGTGTATATGCATAAGCAATATGGCGCAATAGGTAGTTTTGACATGGAGGAAGAAGGAGAGAAGATTAGATGATGAAGTGTTGTGATGGTATCAATAGGGAATATAACAAATATGAAAGGTTAAAAGTGTGTGAAAGATAGTTCAAGTAGAGTGCATAAAACAACATAAAAGTGAACACACAAAATGGAGCAATGAAGATAATGCACAAAAGGAAGATGAATGGTGGAAATGCATAGGAAGGGGAAGTGAATAAACATAAAACCACTTCTGCAATACATGGCTATAGTATTGTCATTAACATAGTCTCCTAGTGTATTTTTATGGGAAAAAAATCAATTTTGGACAATGCAAAACACAATGCTAACGGGTGTGTCATGATTTTTGTCTTTTTTGCATTAACTCTATTGCATCATCTTTTTCGATGTGTGGTCTATTAACTCTAGTGATGAATGATAGATGCGTAGATCTTTCTTGTGTTATGTTGCATCACATATTATTTCAAAAAAATACTTATAAAGTCACTTTTGAGTCAAAAGAGTATGTTGTGTCATATTAGCATCGTATTAGTGTCAAAATACAAAATTGTTTAATCATTTTGCATCCTATTCGTGTCATGTTTAATTGTTGTTGATTATTTAATAACTTTTTTTTTTGTAAATACTATTTTTGTAATGTTTAAATATTGATGAGATTAATAATTATTATATGTCTATTTTAGAACATACTAATCATGAGAGAAAAATCCATGTATATATAGATGCAATATCCCACTAACATTAAGTCAATTTCACACCATGAGAGCTACAAACCATGTATCCATAGACACAATTATGAAATTTTACTACACTAACATTCAATCAATTTCACACCATGGAAGGAAAAAAACATGTATATATAACACATTAATGAAATTTTAAATTAAATCGTAAAATTGCTATTTAATTTTTTTCAGTTTTGTATACAACTTTGTATCAAAAAGTATGTACACACATAATGAAATGAAATGATTTGACATTAAAATTTGATTAAACTATTGCTAGTTTCGTCCCATCTTCTAAACCCTCCTCATCGCCACTTTGTAAAAACATAATAAAAGAACAAGAGTTCAATACTAATAAAAAATTTCTAACATGTAAAGATGTAATACAAAACATATAGGTTAAATAATTGTCAATACCCTTCGATCCCCTTGAGTCACCCTCATCATCATCAGTCTGGAAGAATATAATATATTTCAATCAATGATTAAAAATATATATAAGTTAATAAATAAACACATAATTAACAATTAATTACCTTGGGCATGTGATATAAATATTCCACCATTATTTCCTAACCATTCTACATGGTATACTTTAATTCTTCATTATAAGTGGGATGTGAATATTCCACCACTCTTTCATAACCATTCCTCATGGTATACTTTATTTCTTCATCGGTGGGCTCACACTGCCATAAGAATAAAAATCTTTGTTTCATGGCAATGCATCTCTAGTAGTAGCAAATGAGAAACTTCATTGGTGATTCTAGGGCTATCCATCCAGAATGATTTGATCCTTGTGAATAAAATACAATGTGATAGGTGCTCATTATTCACTTGTTACTTTGTCATTGGTGTCTACAACTACTTGTTTTTCCCACTTTTACGTTTCCATATCCTTTCTCCCGTGATCGTCATCATGACCTTCATATTAAAATCCACTTGAACTCATATATATAGAAAGGTAAGTACATAATTAGAGACTTAGTCAAAATTAATTAGAACATAAATGAAATAACCAAAATAGAGTGTAGACAAATAAAACACTACATAACACACACACACACATTGAAAATATATTTTTGTCCTACATTATTTCATTAAAAAATTAACTCATCCACATGAAAAAGGACGTGCACACATATCGAAAATATAATTTTGTCCAACATTATTTCATTAAAAAATTAACTCATCCACTTGAAAAAGGATAGCTTTGTGTATTTCAAAAGTCTCAAGGAAGTGAGGGGAGAGATGAGAAGAGAAGAGGGGAGAGAGGAGAAGAGAAGAGGGAAGATCATATGGAAGAGAAGGTGGAAAAGGAAGAAGAAAGTGAAAAATAATGGAGGAGGGAAAGAGGAAGGAGAAGAAGGAGGTGTAGAAAAGGAGGAGAGGAAGGAGGAGGAGGAGGAAGAAGGAGGGGAAGAAGAAGATGAATAAGGGGAGAGCAAATAAGAAGAAGAGGAGGAAGAGAAATAATAAGGAAGGATGATCCAAATGGTCAATCGATATTTCCACCAACTCAAAACCAATCTTGAACCATATTGTAAAATTTACAATAATTTTTGGATCTTGAACTTTTGACACATTTTTTGGGTCCTAAACAACATTTCTTTGGTTTTGATTGCAAGAATGGTAGAATCCAAAGGCTTCCTATAGGTTGGATCGTCCCTTCCTATAAATATTATCAAGATATTTATAATGGGATAAATAATGACCCAAACAAAGTTCATATGAAGATGTTATGGCCCCAAGAAATTGATGTATCAATTAGGCTCCTTGGGGTCCATAATTGTTTCACCACCTTATCTCCCACGGTTAGGGATTTTGGATTTTTGGGTTAGAGTTTTTTGACATTATGGTATAGTGTATTTTCAACCTCTTATTATGTCT
This sequence comes from Picea sitchensis, assembly GCA_010110895.2. NCBI lineage: Eukaryota > Viridiplantae > Streptophyta > Pinopsida > Pinales > Pinaceae > Picea > Picea sitchensis. Next base: position 6,099 of record SNQJ01S0155133.1, read on the forward strand.
CTTTTGTGAATAAAATGATGAAGTTAATACATTGAACAAGAGAGATATGTAGCTCTTATTTTGGTTAGTTTTCCTAGTTAAGGGTTTCAAAGATAAATCTTTGTGTACTAAATGTGTGTGTGTTGTTTACTTCCTATTTTTATTAACAAACTATATTTATTGCCTAATTTGTAAAGGTTTAAAACTTATAAGATGAGGGGGGAAGAAAAAGAGGAAGGGAAGAGGGAAAGAGGGGAAGAGGGACAAGGAGAGTGAGTGAAAAGAGATGAAGAGGGAGAGGGAGAGGGAGAGAAGGAGACAAAGGGAGAAAGAGAGGAAGGAGAGGAAGAAGATGAAGAGGGGAGGAGGAGGAAGGAGAGGTGCAAACTTTTCCTCAAGTTTCGTGCTCTAAAAAGAGATTTGCTTGAAACTTGAGAAAAATTTTGCACCTCGAGGGATTTGATCCCTTTCGACACATGATAGGCCTAGAGTTAAGATGGATCTATGATGGTTCCTTACCCTTTTTGAGGTCCTATAGACCAAATTTGGTAACCATCATCATCATCTTCTCTCTCTCTCTCTCTCTCTCTCTCTCTATATATATATATATATATAGTGGCTCTTTTTCGGCCCTAGGGTTTGTGTTTTGATCAAAATAATGTTGTTAGCGGTTGTCAAGATGTGGGGCTCCTAGTAAGCATTAGGGATCTATGTGCAAGAAGTAACCAGGGGAGTCGATATCATGGCATTCAGTTTGACCTAGGGTTTTTGGGCCTTAAATTGTCAGGGGGTTAGTTATGGAGGGACTTCAAGGATGACATTTGGAGTATGGATGAGATATTCTACTCAAACACTAATTTCTTCCACATGCAATAGGACAAAAGGAATTTCTCCTCGAGTCTCCCCTCTCCACTAGATCATCCAGTTGGTCCTCATCCAATGATAGAGGCCTCCAAGGATACGGTCCAGGATGAATGCATGCAAGGTGGTACGTGTGGTAATTCAAGTTCTCTTCCCCATGGGGAGAAGGCTAAGTCCATTCTTTCTATCATGGGTGTTTCTTCTATGGTTTTTTCCCCCACTCTAAGTGAAAGAAAATATCTCGAATTGGTAGAGCAGTCGAGGTTGTCAAAGGTAGGTTTAGGGGAAGTGGGGAGGCATTCTCCAAAGATTTCAAATCCTAATAAACGATATTGGAAGGAGAACAGAGAGAGAAGTATAATGGTGGTAGGGGATGATTTTTTGATCGATTATATACCATAGTTAATGGGTAAAATTGTTGTAGGAATATTTTGTGGTAAGAAGGTGAGGTCATAAACATTATGGGGGTGGATTGTTTCCAATTGGTATTTCTTGCCAGGGTATTATCCCAAGTTCCACATTATGGCTAGAGGTTGGATTTTTTTTAATTTTTTGTTGAATGAAGATATGGGGGCCATTGGGTCTAGCCATAAAGGAACGGGGCATCAACTTTGATCTCACTCACAACCCTCTCTCCCCCACATAGATTTGGGCGATTCTTTCTAGTCTTTCTCTCATATTTTGGCAAGTGAATGATTTGGAGTTTATTGGTAATAAGATTGGATCATTTCTCAGCCTAGAACTGGATTGGGCCTCCCATCTAGATCATCATTGAGCCTAGATCCAAGTAGAAGTCAACATGCGAGAGGGCTTGTTAGAGGAATTTGAGCTAGTGTGCGGGGAGTTTTCCTAGTTACAAAGAATCGACTATTGGAGAATTTCGTTTGTTGTTACGATTGTCGTGAGGTAGGTCATTTCCAAGCTCATTGTTGCAAGGTGTGCTCTGTTGTCCCCCCCTTCAAAAAAATATGGAGATGAAAGGTCAATCCTATAGAGCAATAGGGTGCTTCTCCTGTCAATGGGTCAAAGGTTGTTGAGGTTGATTGTTCAAGCTCAAAAGGTTCCCCTCATTCAAGCAGGGAAAGGGTGTTCGATGCCTCTCCCCTTAGGGACAATATCTCATCTCTCATGGGTAAGTCCCTTTCTCCTCTTGTTTCATCCCATTCTCAAGTTTCGGTGAGTGGTTCTTCTCCTCCCTCTTTCCTTTCGAAAGTCATAAAATTCCTTGTGTCAGGAAGTACCCCAACCGTTCCCCAACATCCCCCAAACTCTGAGACCGCTTTCCCTCCTTCGGTGGTCTCTCCCCCAATGGTGTCTTCTTACCCCCCCTCCTCCCGGTGGACAACATCTCATCTCCTCAAGTGGGTAAGTCCCCTTCTCCTCCTGTTTCCATCCCATTCTCAAGTTTCCTGAGTGGTTCTTTTCCTCCTTCCTTCGAAGTCCATAAAATTCCTTGTGTCAGCATCCCAACCTGCTCCCCAAACATCCCAAACTCGACCGCTTCCTCCTCTCTATGGTCTCTCCCACAGTTCTCTTCACTCAAACGAGCATACCCCCATTACTCTACTCCTGTTGTCGACCTACCTCTATGTTGAAGCCACCCCCCATCCATTGTAATGGGTCCTCGATCCTTCAATCCCTTTCAGTCGACTAAAATAAAAGCAGTGGATCTAAACCCATCCTCAAATATGATTATCTTCTTAGATCAAGGGTCAGCCCAAAAGAATACATGCCCATAGAGGGGGGCTTGGTGGTGGAAAAACCCCCTTTCTCTCAAGTGGGCACAAGTCCCACCTCTATTTAGTTCAAACCCAAGCTAGAAAGGAAATCAAAAGTAGAAAACAATGAACGATAGTTTGGGCCCTTGGAGCAAGGAAATCATGGGATAAGTTTTCATAATGGTTTGTCTCTCATTCAATGCTCGTGGGGTCGGGGGCACCTCGGAGGCCCTCAAAAGGCTCTTCAAATCCTGTTCACCAGATGTGATTTTTATACAAGAAACCATGTGTGTTGCGTCCAAAGCCAAAGAATCCTTCTCCTCATGGCTTAAATATTGGCCATTTATTTCAATTGACTTGGTGGGTTTGTTAGGGGGTCTTCTCACAACATGGAGCCCAAGTCTCAGATTCTCTTCTTCTTTCTCGATTGCTTTAGGAATCATGGTTTATCTAAAATATCGCACTCTTGATGTGACTTTCTGGGTGCTTAACTTGTATGGGCCTTACTCGGATAAAAGGGCCTTCTGGGAAGGCCCGACCTCATCAAAGATTCTCTAGTCACCCAACCTAATTCTTGTTGGCAATGTTAACTTTACACTCTCAATTAGAGAAGTGTGGGGGTCATGCCCTTGAAGGGATCCTTTGGAAGGGTTCTTCACCCATCATATTAAAGAATCTCACTTATTGGATTTGGTGCCTCCTAAGTTGTCCCCCACCTGGAGGAATGGTAGAAAAGGTGATGAATTCGTTTCTAAAAGATTGGACATATTTTTAATCTTAGAGTCATTGTTCGAGACCCATGGAAGCTAAAGTATTGGATTTCCTCCAGTGGTATCTCAGATAATTTACCCATCGTATTGAAAGTGGAAAAGAAAGGGACAAATCCTTTGTCTCCATTTAAATTTAATCATGTATGGCTCCAGGAGGAGGACTATACAAATCTATTTCGTTCATTTTGGTCCCCTTTGGAGGATGACCCGGGGAGCTCGTTCATGTAGCAGTTTGTGGATAACCTACTAGAGATTAAAAAAAGCTTCCAAAGAATGGTCTAAGGTGTTCACAAAGAGAATTCGAGCTCACCTTCTCGAAGTTGAATCCAAGATAGACTATCTCCTTATTCAAAAACCGACTGGCACTTTATCAGAAGAAGAAAAGAGCACCTTAAAAGAGTTAATGGCCAATATGAATGTTTTATTATCCAATGAAGAAATTGAGTGGTGTCTGAAGAGCAGGGCAGTTTGGTTGAAAGTAGGAGGCAATAACACCAAATTTATTCCATAGGTATGCCACCTACTGGAAAAACCTCAATACCATCGAGAAAATCTTGGACTAGAGCAGTCAGCGGGTCAAATCCTTTAATAGAATAGTTGAAGCTGGTAGGATGTTTTTTAGCAACCTCTTTAAAGAGTCTAGGGGTTCCCCAATTGAATAAGTCCTTAAAGTAGTAAGTCTGTTCCCTAGGTCATTTAGTGATGAGATGAATGAGTCCTTACAGAAGGGGGTAATCGAAGGTCAACTTCTAGCGACCCTATCCTCCCTTCAAATAGGTAAAATCCTAGGTCCGAATTGACTCTCTGTAGAATTTTATATTGGTTTCTATGATATGCTAAAATATTATTTATTGAAGGTGGTCCAAGAATCACAATGTGTAGGAAAAATCCTTGGTTCTTTTAAGTCCACCCATCTAGCTCTCATTCCCAAGAAAAAGGAAGTCTCTTCCTTTGAGTACTTTAGAACGATTTCCTTTTGCAACGTCATTTACAAGCTCATTTAAAAGATTATAGCAGGTAGGCTCAAACCTATGCACAGTGAAATCATTTCTGAAGAGCAGTTCAACTTCTTATTTTCAAGAAAAATCCATTATGTCGTTTCCTTGGTCAAAGAATCTCTACATTCCATCAAAACTCAAAATGTCATGACTACTATCCTAAGACTTGATCTTTCCTAAGCTTAAGATAAAGTCAGTTGGGTTTTTCTTAGGCACATTCTGATTCAAATGGATATTAATCTATCTTCAGTCAATTGGATAATGGGTTGCTTAGATTCAACCTCATTTGTAGTTCTAATTAATGGATCTCCTTCCAATATTTTTCACTCTTCTAGAGGACTCATACAGGGATGCCCACTGTCTCCTTTCTTTTTTCTTATTTTAGTGGAAGGTTTAAGCAGGCTTATAAGGAATGCTAGACTTAGTGCTAGGCTGAGTGGAGTCAAAATCACCACGTCTAAAATTCTTTCCCATCTGATGTTTGTTGATGATGTCATTCTCTTTGGTGTGTTAATGAAAATATATGAAAAACATTTTACATACATTTTCGAACCTTACTTGGATAAGGTAAGATAAGCGATATTATGACCCTCTGTTTATAGCCAAAATAAAAAAATTCAATTGATCCTCAATCAATAAATACTAGAAACCAATGTTGTCCTTTTATTATTAAATGTAAAATAAAGAAAGTAAAAAAAATGTTTGTGTGTTTGTATGAGAAATTAAATAACAAGCAGAGTGTAAATTTGATAAATAGTATAGAAAAATACACAAGTGAGACCAAAACTCAACATAATTGTTTTATTGATTGCATTTCAAGTTACAACCAGAACCCTTTTTTCATACCCCTATGAGGGTAAGGACTAGAATCGAACTTAAAAATCTTTGGTGAGCACCACACACAAGACTCTGATGTCAAGAAGAGACCAAGACTATAGATGTTGGATCAGACTAGCCACAAAAGCACCATTGCTTGACTCTACAAAATATCCTTAATCAGAACTAATTCATAATCAGATCAGAATACACAGACTATCAAGACAAAATGAGAACCTTCTTAAACATGCTTCTTATAAATGCTTCTCAATCCTTAATTATCCACCTTCATTAAGACTCTGTGGTCAACAAAAGGGTTAAGACTCTATGATAACTCATAAATGGATGTAAGTAATAATCTCACAAGTATAAGAGCAAACCTTTATTAGAAGTTCATTTTCTTGCTCTCTCTCCCTCCTCTTTGTCCCTTCAATTGATTTCTCTTTTATCTCCTCAAAGTAGTTGTGGTAGTTCTCAACTACCTTTATTTAAGTCATAAATGACTTTTAGTTATCTAGGGACAAATAATAAACAATTGTAATAATAGATAAAGGTTAATATAAATAATAACTAATAGGTGGGACCCATATTCCTTTTATTATCCTTAATTTTCAATTAACCTTCTTGTGGCTCCATATTTTTT
>SNQJ01S0155134.1:0-19451 GCA_010110895.2 Picea sitchensis
TCCTCGAAATGGCTTTGATCAACCTCTCTGTCGAGGCATCTTCTGCAGCGACCTCTTCTTGGTCATGTCTAGCTTCCTCCTCAACCTCAGGATCACTGAACTCTGCTGTACCAGATCCACGCCTCTGGGTGGCTTCCATATCTTCGAGTCTCGCTCTGAGGTCCCGTATCTGACACTCCATCTCTGGGTTCCCTGCTGTATTTCCTGCTAGCCTACCCCTTCTTCGCGCATCCCTGTCTTCACGCTCAGGTGACTGCCTTTCTCTCCTGGGCGGCATTATATCTCTTCTATCTTTGCTTCAGAAAGAAAAGGTACTCCCGCTCTGATACCACTCTGACGCAAACGTGAGTATCAGAGTGCTTTCCTTTCCTCCTTCACTCCTCTAGCCTGAAATATACAGACAAGATCTTCAGGCTCTGATACCACTCTGACGCAACCAGCCCCTCAGCGAGTAGTCGCTCCACCAGGACCTTCTTCAGTTACGGGCCCGAAGAGTCTAAGCTCTTCCAACTCCCCTCGGGAGTCACGAGTCACCCACAATAACCCTTCGGCAATTTTCCCTTCAGAAATTGGGATATCGCGCCTCGGGAGTTCGCGGTTCACGCGAACACAAATCACATGCAAAATAAAAACCCGATCCCCGATGGTCAACGTGTCAACACTTCCCTCTACCGGAGATTTCCTTATCGAGAAATCGGCACGTGAAATGTCGTGATTCACTTACCCTATGAATTCCCGAACCCCGAACTCCGATATGCTTCCACCTGTACTCCACTAGCGATCACGGCCCCACACGCCACGTCACCTCCTCTCTCCTCTCTATCGGGGATCGCGGGATCACGATGTCAACTGTCATGGTTTCTTGCATCGGGACGTCCCGAAGGCCGAAACTCCGATATCACGCCACCTGTTAGCACCTTTGGTGAGGCCTATGCCTTGACACCTATCTCCCCTTCGTTCTATCGGGAAATCGTGATTTGGGAATTTGCGTTTCTTGATGCACAAGACCACAGTCTTCGCAAAACCCCGAATTCTGACTCCTCAAGATTTTGCGCCACGTGTCCCCTCTCTGATCAACGGCTCCGATCGATTCAGGAAATCGCCAGTCGCGATTTCAAAGAGCTTGAACTCTTGCCTCCGGGAACGTCGAACGTCGAACCCCGATCCTCAGGGATCCTGCGCCACGTGTCTCTGCCCAAATCAACGATGCAGAACGATTTGGGGAATCGCGATTCACGATTCTACGAGGGGTGAACCCTTGCCTTGTCAAACCCCGAATACCGATGGACTCTAATTCTCCGCGCCTGCGCTTACGGGCTAACTCCCACGTAACTCCTCCTTGATCTGACGATCCTCGGGGTTCCGCAAACTCCACAGTGGTTTCCAACCGTTGATTCTCTTCCTCTTGAGAATCCTCCGGCTTCTAAGCTTTTCCTTGGTTCAATCTCTCCCAGGACTATTCCTGAGATGCTTGCAAGGAACTATCCCTACTGAGCTTTGTCTCTCTCTGACTCCTTCAGAGACTTCTCACTTTCTTCCGGAGCTCGACTTCCAACCGCTCTCAAAGTGTTGAAGCCGTCTAGACTTGTGCGACCCTGCAAACACGGTCCAGTCCTCCTTCTCTCAGACTCGCTCTGAGACTTCAGTTTGACCTGCACTCACCTGCACGGTTCAAATAACCCAACATAACCCTGGGCAACAGAGATCAAAAGTTCAACTGCTCAGCCTCCTCAACGCACTCGATGTAGAGGAATTCAACTGCACTCTATGCAGGAATCTCCTGGCTTAAACAGAGAATCAATTGAAACTCATTCCCTCATTCCCTCATGTTTTGAATCTGATAGGCAATCACGTATGCAGCATATAAAAGATAAGCATATAAAGAAGCAAACATGAAAAGGCATAATATCAACAACACACAGAGATCAAACACATCCATGGATTTGAATCAAGTTTTTCCTATTAATTCAATATCTGTACATGGAGTTTCTTCACAAGCTCTCTGCTCTGTTCCCCTTTTCTCCTATGCTAATGCTGAATAATAATCTGAATAATACAAGGAGGGTGCCTATATTTGTTTTCCCTCCTAGAAATAAAAACTGTCTAATCTACAGCTAATTTCTACCTAACAGCATTAAAAACTGTTAAATGCCTTCTTATCTATATTACATTACAAGTGCGCTCACCCTTGAATGCCTTTAGTAAAACGACGACGCAACAATACCAAGGTAGAATTCAAAATTTGGTTTTGCTGGCTTGTCCAGCTGTATTCTTCTCCTCGCACTGGTCCGTATGATGAATTGCGGATGCTCCTGCATCATGCAAGGATATAGATGAAGATGTTAAATCATGAATTGTAGATGACAGAGGTATCTTTCATACCATTTTCTCCACTTGTCACTAGTAAGAGCATTGTTGATGTATATTAGGAAGGATGCGAAGTTGCTAGGGATGGAAACAACAAATACTTTGAATGAAGTCAATGTGTACGAGAAACCTGTGGTGAAATTGTAGATCACAGATCTTTTTAGTGCAAGATGTATATTGCGGAACGATAAGCAGTTGGTTTCACAGGCGTCGACCCCGCAGTGGTAGGCATAAAATTGGCCAAGTATGGAAAGGAACAAATCACTGACATTGTTTCGCTGCAACATGTATATGATGAAACAGGGGACATAGGTGTTGGGTACCACGAACCTGGGGCCTGGTGCCTAGATAACTGGGCAAGTATTGGCAAAGACAAAGTTATGATATCTATTTCAATTTTTTTCATACTAGCATCTATCAATGAAAAACGTTTTCATATTTATTTCAATTGTATTCATAGTAATATATATTAATGGATTGGTTGTTTCAAATGCAAGTGATATCCCAATTTGCAAGATGCTTCTCGGCTTGCAAATTTCGTTGGAACCTCAAAATTTTGACTACAACATGTACATAGCGCAACAAGAAACATGAATTTGCATTGTGGTATCAACGACATAAACTGCTTAACATCTATTCATCTTGTATTCGTTGCAATGAGATCAGCAAACGTCGGCTCTCCATAAAAATCAATATCTAAATTAAATTAAATGGAATCAAAATTTGGTGTGACTTTTAAGTAATTAAATCATAAATTGTAGATTACGGAAGTTATTAGGTTGGAAGATGTATATGACAGAACAATGGACATAGTTTTTGAATACCACAAACCCAAACATAATTGCCTAAGCTTTGTCGAAGAGGAAGTTTTTTTGTAATTATTCCAATACTAATGATATTAGTGTATATGCATGGATATTATCAAATAGAAGAAGCTGCAATATATCCAACAAACTTCACAGGAACATTGCGTCAACAGTTCAGTTACCTTGTCGTTACTCATTATTAATTATATTCATAGAACCCGAAGAATGGGAGTAGCACGAGTCCTCCAATTTCTTTCTGTAAATATAGGGCCACCGCCACATAAGTATGGCCTATGAAAAAATATTCTTATATGTAAAATGTAAACAAAGAAAAGGGTAGGTTTCATTTAGATTGAAGTACTGGGTAGTAGAAACAAAACCTTATGTTTCATTTTTAACCACATAGGGGAAGAAGGTAGAAAATATAATTAAAACAAATACTAGAAATTGGAAAATATTGTTAAAAAATAAACCAAAATTATTCTATATTCAAATAAGGTGGGTTAGGAAATATGGTCGAGGCTATTTTCGACAACGATTGTGATTTTGCCTGCCATCGACCAATTTAAAATATGTACATTGATGAAGCTTCTTCACAGTTTTTTACTTAATCGGTGCTATCGAGTACATCGATCCCACTTTTTTGAATATCTTCTCTCTTCCAGATATGGCCTACTTGCAATGCCTATTTATTCAACATTCCATTCTTTGTCAAGTATTAATTTCCTTCTGATGTCGAAAATTTGGGGTTTAGGGTGCTTTTCTTGCAATGTTCCTAACCCTTGACATCTGAGACAACTTACAAATGCCATTCAAGCCGATTTCAAAGAGGAAGGAGTTGTTCTATGTCACAACAACTAAAGCAACGAAAAATAATTCAAGTACATAGTGACTGGTATTCTCCCTATATTCAATCATCTGTTTGGTTGAGAAGCCTACCTGGGGATTTGTATGTGGAACTTCTTTGCTTTATTACAGTAAATTGGAAGGAACGTCCAACCCAGATGCAAAAAGAAAATCTGTTGAGGTACATAACTTATTCGGGCAGTAGAGGTGTGGCAAGTGCATCAAATGCTGCAGAATGCACTAGAATAGGTGTGGAAAGTGTATCAAATGTTGCATATGGCATCAAAATATATCTTTCTTCATAGCTATGGAGAGATAGCGGCCCACAGAAAGCTATGGAATGTTCAGAGGTGATGCCAAATATGTAGAGTCTGCAGCTACATCCAAAAGAAATTGAACAAACTTTCACAAAGAACATAACTTTATGTCAAGTTGGCTACCAGACCCACATGCATGTCACCATACTATGAAATAAAAACTTTTGCAGTGAAAATATGTCATTTTATCCACCCATATAGTTTCTGCTACCCGCCTTCGAGGTAGAAAAATACTTGTGCAATTTGTACAACTCGATACACTTGCCAAATTTGTGTTGTTGGAAGAACATATATACTTAAATGAAGAATTATTTTGCACCCGACCTCAAAATCCATTACAATTCCCAGCAATAAAACAAAGAATTTCAACAAACAAATCTCCAGCCAACATTTTCAACGAACCAAAGGATCGAACATAGGGAGAACACCAACCATAACATACTTGTTCTGTTTTTTTCGTCCTCTCTGGGTTTCTCTTTGTATAACAGAGTTTTGTTTTTACTCAAAGCTCACGTCACATAAAACTAGGCTCTATTCTTTCATCTTCTCATCAATCGCATCTCTAAGTTGTCTTACATGTGCATGACCAGGAACATTAGAACAAAGGCACCCTAATGTGCAACTCTTTGATCATAGAGAGAAATGGAAATAAGTTTTTAAAAGCAAGGTTGTATGGTCTGCCGTATATTTTGTGTTGATTTGTTTTAATGACAGATGTTCTCGATATTTTCACTTATTAATGCCAATCTTTTTGAATATGTATGCTCAATAGTAACTACCAACACGTATTAAAAATCCAAGCAGATTCTGAAATATGACATCTAAGATATGCACAATATTAAAGAGGGACATGACACCAATGCCTCTATGGATGACACATTCATGAACTTTGCTGAAGATTTTAAGAAAACTAAAACTACACAAGCATAAAATAAAATAAAAAGTATTTCGCAAATTGAAAATGCAGGCAAAAAGAAATTACCAGATCCCATAATATTCACTTGTCTATTCATTTTAATGGGAGATGTCCTCCGGTTATTACAGCCCATCATTTCAAAATGCACAATATTAAAGAGGGACATGACATCAAGGTATCTGTCGCTGACATGTTTGTGAGCTATGCTGAAGCTTTGAACAAAACTAAAACTGCACAAAGAAAAAAATAATAATAATAATTTCGAAAATTTAAAATGCAGGCAAAAACAGATTACCAGATCCCATAATATTTGTCTGTCTATTCATTTTAATTGGAGATGTCCTCGAGATTTCCAGTTATTAAACCCCATCTTTTTAAACTTGTCTGCTCAGTTCTAACTTTTCAAATCATATTTAATGTGTATTGGGAAGCACAGAAGGTAGTGGGGATGGAGCCCTATTTAATAGATGTTACTACTATTGCTCTGTTTTTTGTTCACGAGTGTATGTAGAATGTACGCAAAGAAAAGTAATTCGAGAATGATAGTTGTTTTGCAGGAGCCCTTGAAATTCAAATAGTGTGCAAGCCTGATTTTCATTTTGTATATCGAGGAACTGTCCGTGCTATTTGTAGGACATGGAACAACAGGGACCAAACCTAGAGCCCGCCATCACAAGAACCCACGATCCAAAAAATGCTCACTATTTTTTTTTTGTGTTTTTTGTCCACCAGGGTATGTAAAACGCACGTAAAGTTAACTATTTTGACAATGTTAACTTTTTTGGACATGACAGTCTTCAAATTCAAATAGTCCTCAAGTCCAATTGTCAATTTCTATGTCGCCGAAGTCTCCGATTGTCAATTTTCAGCCGCCTACCCTGACAGCACGCAATGCAAAAACTGATTAAGTATGGGATGACGGCTCCGTACAGGTTTTATATATCTACTCTATTAAATTACATATTTCCTATGTTTAATTTATGCTTTCCAAGAAACCTATGATTTGATAAATTTTAATGTTTTCTGTCCAGGAGCCCTACTGTTAAAGAAAACTAATTCGGAAATGCTAATGTATACACCATAGTTTGATACAACTATCCGCGAAGGTGTGCCCATAATACTGGCTAAGTATGGAACCCAACTGCAGTTGGTCGGAATGATCGTGAAACTCTCACTGCTGACCGATTGTCAATTTGTATATCGCGGAACTCTTCGATTGTCAATTTTCAGCCGCCTATCCCATCAACCCATGATGCAAAAACTGGCTAAGTATGGGATGACGGCTCCACGGTCCAGGAAATCTATAATTTCATAAATTGCATTCTCTTCTGCGCAAGATTCTTTTAAAGAAAACTAATTCGGGAAAGCTAATGTATACACCGAACATGACCTGTCATAGTTCGATAGAACCTATTCGCGAAGCCAGGTCCATAAAAGTGGCCAACTATGCAATCGAACGACGGTCACTTGGAATGACCACATAAATGTGAAAAACTAAAGTCAAATGCAGTTTACAACATGAAAGTAAAAGAGAGAGAACAATTATATCTCCAACACAGTAAAATCCATTTTCATAACTATAAAACCATAGTAACACAGAATCCAAGTAAAAAGCATCGGCAGCCATGAAATATATATTGAGGCCAACAAACTTTGCTTCAACGTGTAAGAGATACAATTTACACCGCCTGCAATTATTTAGTCTATTATTTTATCTTAATAGTATTCTATGCAAACTGCAGTGCAAAACAAAATGCGACCAAAGATCCAACCATAGATGCAACATCCCAACATTTGCAAACTCTGGCCAAACAAGAACAAGCACCAAACAAGAACTCAGCTAAGAAGCAATAAAAGTCCCAACTGCAAGCGCAGGATCGGTACCCTGCAAAGTCGAATCAATCAACAATAAACAACATACAACGAAGAAAGAAGAAAGCAACAACCACCCCCCCAGGAACGATGTTGTTCCAATCACGATTTCAGAAACCCAAACGTCCAAACTGCAACAACACGAACCGGCAAGCAAGAACAACGACAGCATGCAAATAAGAAATCAGTGGCATGCAAAAAGCAAGCATGGACCACCGAACCAGCAACGCCGCTGGAGCATAAAAATTTAAAAAATAGAAGAAAATATCTTGTAACAAGCCTTTTAAGTAACCATTCAAGACTACCAATCCTATTAGGTAAACATTTAAGTCTGTCAAAAATGCACTGTAAACATTTAAGAAAAAAATTCAATGTGGTAGGACTCTTACGTATCCCAAAAAGAAAAATTATATTTTTTGTAAGAATAGTTCGAACATCACCGAATGTTTTCAAAATCCAAACTTTGGATACACCACGATATCTAACATTGCCATAAATTTACCTAGCATAAAATGCTAAACCAAACATTCGAATTAATGCTAGCATTAATCCACCATCAACGAATGCATAACAAAATATATGATTAAAAAAAGACCATATACGATCAAATACTTTGGATATGCCAACATATATAACTTTGGGAATGGCAAAGCCGACAATAAGATCTCCAATCTCTTATCCAATCAGATCAATACATACATGTTACTTTTTATTATATAAAAATATATTCTTTTATTTCCAGAGCTCCAACAATAGGTATTGTGCAAATGTTTTGGGTCAAAGGACAAAGTAATATGCACTCAACGATTTATTGATTGTTATAGTCCCTCTACGCCTACGACGGGGACTAATAATACAATAGATAAGGTTCCACACATATTATAGAATTTGTAAAAAAGTACATTAATAAAACACTTTTTTTTTTGGTATGGAGTGGTTTATTCCACATTTATAAGTGTAAATGATTTATTCAATGAGCAATTATACATAAATAGGTGAATTTCATTGTAGTAGATGTATGTGTTATTCATGATATCGTGTTGTGTTATTGTATCTTTCTTTGAGATCAGTTATGTGACTAACTCTATCCATGTTTTTATTAGTTAGTTATATAACTCATTTTATAATATGATATCAAGTACATTTTATAATATGATATCAAAGAAAGAAAGACTCTAGGGTTCCTAAACCATATCAAAGGTTGTGGGCCTTTCAATGATAAGGTTTCCACTCTTATGACTTCAATAGTTTTAGAGCCATGGAGTATGTGTAAGCATGAAGACCTAGGGACTACTGTCAGTAGGGATGGATATAAGAATTGTGAGTGGAACACATTTTTTTAATGAGACCAATGAGTCTGAATCATTGAATTTTTTAAGCTCGTTCTCATAGTATTTATACTACTAAAAAAGTTCAAACGGACGAAATACAAAAAAAATGTATATTTTTAGGGATCTTTATTGGTTTTCAATAGTTTGTTATCCTTTCACATTTTTTTGACAAAATTTACTTGGATTATATTTCTTTGAATGAAAATTCCCCTAGAAAAATTCAGTGGTCTCAATTTCCACACATGAAAGGTGAAAGTTTAAATGCAACTAATGAACACAAATTAGAGGGAAATAGTTAAAGGAGTTGAAACAGAGTCTACTTAACCTAATAAACCAATTGAGTGGCAAAGTAGAGATGATAAATCCAAGTCTCTTATTGGTCTTGCTCTGGAATTGTATCATGTTGATTTGGAAAAGTCATCTAAAGAAATCTAGGACGCGTTGAACAATTTCTTTATTGCAAAACTTGTAAATGTGAAATTCTCATTGAAATTACAATTGTTTAGATTTAAAATGTATATCGAAAGTAATATGTCTGGTGATATAAATAATTCAAAATTTCTTATAAGGTAGATGACAAAGGTTGATGAAAGGTAGATGAACAAGATTCCAAATAAATTGTGCTAAACAATATGCCTTCCATTTATATAAAAATGTTATTTTAACATTCACTTAGATCTCTTCTCAAACTCTAGAAGACATGATTTCACCTCTCTTAGTTGGAGAGAAGAGAACCATTGTAGGTGATACAAAAGGTGTTACTCAAACTGAGACTGCATTATACTCAAGATACAGTTGGTGTAGATCAGTTTAAGAAAAAAGGGAGTTGGAATGCCATTATTGAAAGAAAGTGGGTCATACACGTTGGAACTATAGGTTTCAAGCTAATGATGTTCTCAAGGGAAAAATAAAAGACAAACCACATGTGGAAAATGGGTGATTTTATGAGGGGTCATAAGGTTCAAGGGTAAAAATGTATCAAGATGTTAGTATATTTAGGGTCATAATGTATTAGGGTTTTAATGTCTTTAGGATCACATTGTGCAAATATGTGATTATATAAAAGTTCATAAATATTATGGGGTATATTAGATCTACGATCATAATAAGTAGAAGTTAGTACTATGTTCAAAGTCCTAAAATGATAGGTGGTAATTGCATAAGGAGTCGTAAAAAATAAGAGTTAAAATTCTCTCTCAATAATAATTGTTAACTATCTAATATATTAAAAACTATTACTATAAGTATAGTGACAAACAAATATGTGCACATGCTTTGTGATTTGAAGCCCTAACTCTGGTTGGGATGTCAGACAATGATGGGAAGGGGCCTCTACCCCCTCCTCATGATGAATCTCTCACCCTGCATGCAATCATTACAGCCTTTGTCAAGGTTGAGAAGGCACAACCAACCAAATTTGTGAAACAACTAGATGAAATGCCCAATTTCGTTATCCCTCCATCTTCCTCTTGGAGGAAAGCTTTGGCCTTAGCCAACCAAGGTATAATTGGACAATTTAAGGGATTTTTTCCCTCTCCCGAGACAATAGATTTTTGGCTCGAAAAAAACTAGAAACCCCTAATCAAAGGTTCATTGAATCACTTATTCTATGGAAGAGGTTTTTTCGCATTCCTCTTCAAGTTCAAGGAAGATAGGGATTTAATCTTCCGAAGTGGCCCATATATTCTATGGGAAAGGGGCACATATATTAACAAATGGACACTGGATTTCAGTCGAGAAAATGATGTCCCATTTGTTTTTCCAATGTGGGTAAGGCTACCACATCTCCCATTGCATTGTTGGAGTGATGATGCCCCTCGAAGTATAGGAAAATCTAGTAGATGGTATATAGACAGGGAAGAACCGAAGGAGAGTATATTTTCCTCTACAAGAATCTGTATTGAGGTTGATTTGGAAAAAGGGATTCCTGAAGTAGTGGTCATAACCTTGGATAATGGCAGCATGTGTAGCAACTTGATTATGAACAATTACCCTTGAAGTGAAATTCATTCCATGAGTATAGGCACTTCGCAAGAAGTAGTGGTTCCATTAGAATTTTTGATACCCAGTCTACGCATAGAAACAATTAGGAACATGACAGAATGAAGTGCAGTACAAGAGAGGTTGAATCAATTGATGATCATGGAGGAAGATAGGATCCTAGTAGGGTTCCAAGAAGAAGTTCAAAAAGAAAGGGACAAATATTGGCATGACAGAAATATCAAGAGGAAAACATTCAAAGAAGGAGACTTAGTGTTGATGTATGATAGTAAATCCCTTCAACACCCAGGAAAACTCAGGGTACATTGGTTACGACCATACAAAGTAAAATATGTCACAGATGGGGGAGTTGTACAGTTGAAGGACTTAGGAGGCACAAAACTTAGAGGAATGATCAACGGTAAACGACTGAAGCTGTACAAGGATAGTCGACCACCCATGACTTGAAAGCCTTCACACAGTCAAAAAAACAAAAGACAAAAAAAAACAAGCATAGTGTAGGGCATCAAAAGGTAACAATAGGGGTAGAGTGCGTCAAAACTAGAAGGATCACGTGCCAAACATAGAAGGATAATGAACACTCGAGAATATTAGCCCAATGGAGACATGACCAATGGTCACTACAAAGAGGAAACAAGAGGGAACAATTGATCCGTCAAAAGAGGTGCCAATTGACGATAGCTATCGAAATTGAATGATAGAAATGACTGACAGGACATTGCATTAATTGCGCTAACTGGCGACGGAAAGGGAGATTAATGGAAAGTAAGAAGGAACTGATGGTTCATTTAAACCATAATCATGGTAACGTATCCGACAAGCTTCACACGACACTGGTACAAAACAAGAATGAGGGAGAGGAAAGGTTACTGTGAAATCGGGCAAGGAACAGAGCAAGAGATCATACAAAGAAGAGAGTGAAGGTTACAAAGGTTGCAGAGGCCACTGAGCTTAGAGAATGACAAGCTTTACCACCATGGCACCTACTAAATAGGGAGAACCGAGCTAGACTATCAAACAACCCCAAGGTAGTACTAGAGCATAATCACAACCATAGAGAAGCGAACAAAAACCATCTCAACCGCTATAAGTCATCGATGTGGATGAAATACCATCTTCGGATACAACACCAGGAATCCCCACACCGATTGTTGAGGAAACCCGACAGACAATACCAGTGGGTATGGAAATTGATACACTGCAAGAAGGATAGGACTAACTGGCTGAAGACGCAGGCAACCTAGGGAACCTAACAAACCTTGAATAATCCCTGAGATTCAATGGGAAGGATCCAAACCAGGAAGAAACCCCCACACCAGAAGAATCACAGACAACCACATCATAACAGCCACAGGAGGGAGCAATGGAAGATTTCACTGGCCAACCAAAGGATTATCCTGAAGAGGAAACAATAGAGGTTGGAACCTCGAGCCAACCACCACCAAAAAAGGACAAGAAGACGGTACCTAGGTCATTGTGCAGACAACCCGCCACAACAATTTTTTTTTCGCGCATTCCAGAATGGGTATGTTTACCAACAAGTTTGATAGATTATGTAGAGAAATTGAGGTACTCTGACCACGGTGTAAGGGAAATGGATAAGTTTCGAGAGTTTGCTAAGAAATTCTACCTACATACTGTGCATATAGGACCCTTTGGGGAACCCATCAATCAACCAGTCCAGTGGGCAGCAGGACTATCCAAAAACGGAATCCTAGGTCTGTTGGACCTACCACACTTTGGGAGAGGCCAGTATGAAAACAACTGCGTCAAGTAGTTGATGGCTATCACACATGGAGGATATCTATGGCTAGAACAACTTGTTTCAATAGATGTAGAGCTCATCACATACATCACAGGGTTTCCATCACGGGGTATGGATCCCGCATAGTTCCTAGAGGACAAAACAAAGGATAAAGAACTGTCCAAGGAGATGAAGAATAAATACGACACTGAAAGGGAGTCATGCATAATCGTTATCAGGCGTATTAGTGACGTCGTGACAAGAATGGCCACAAAAATTATGGCATGCAATTTTCTCAGGAAATGTCGCAAGGAGGAAGTCCCGACTGGAGTTGTTGTAGTTACAACATAGTGTGTCGAGGGCACCACACTCAGCTGAGCCCCTTATTTGTTGAATATGTTCCTAGACGACTGCAAGGATGCGCTAGATCTGGGGACATAATTTCATTATTGTTAGCTACTCATATTGATAGCCATGATGGGATGGAAGGAGTCGAAGTACTCATTTTTTCCCACTAAACCTAAACCTTTCCATGGAGCACGAAACTTATTGCTTGGAGCCGCTTCGAACGCGAAGAATAGGAAAGAGAATGAAAATATATTCGAAGGATATCTCCATGACATACATGACACCATGGCCAACACTTTGAGGGTAACACTGGAAGTTGTTGCATGATATCAGGGCATAGCCAACTTCAAAGCCACTAGACATGTGATGTGGATCTAGGCGCGGAAGGACCCTAGCAATCAATGGCTACAACTGTGTTACTACATCATGGAGGGGGACATACAAATGACCATTAAGGATTGGGAAGACGAATGAAGTATTCTAATCCTCACTTGAGAAATACCCACAGAGATAGAGGAGGAGTAGGTAAGACAGGAACACACACATGATGAGGAGGTATGACAAGAACAGAAACAACTCGAGGAAGTAATGGTGCCCAAGAAACCAAGGACATATCAGAAAACGACACAACAGAGGAAAGGGGGGACATCCAAAACATGCATCCAGACGGGGAAGAACAACAACACACAGGTGCCACAAGTACAACATAAATAGGTTGAGGAAGCATAGGGAACTATATCAAGTGTTACTCCATAAGAGAAAGGCTAGACTAAGTGACCGGTCACCCAGACGGAGGTGTGCACAAGAAGGTGAAGACACATAGAACACCCCCATAATACATGATCACTGAGGATGATGCGTACATGGTGGCACAAATGATCTAGGATCGCACAGTCGAAGATTTTGAGAATGCAGCGCGCCAAAGGTACAGAATTGAAGAAGAGTCGACATACATGCGAATAGTCCTTAGTAAGATTGGGGAAGCACAGACAGTCAATAGGATCATATAAATAGGCCCGTCAGCATCACAGATGGGAGGTGAAGTTGGATCAAGCGAGCAGGACAAAATCCAGATGATAGCATAGACGACCTCAACATTTCACATCACACCCAACATGTTGCACATGGATGAAATTATGGGGCAGAAACCCCTCAAGGACT
Source organism: Picea sitchensis (assembly GCA_010110895.2). Classification (NCBI taxonomy): domain Eukaryota; kingdom Viridiplantae; phylum Streptophyta; class Pinopsida; order Pinales; family Pinaceae; genus Picea; species Picea sitchensis. The sequence goes on from SNQJ01S0155134.1 coordinate 13,710, forward strand.
TGGCTCAATTGCAGTTGGTATTGACGCAAATACCAACCAAGGCCTTTTATAAAATGCAAGTCATCTTTACACAAGAGGTATAGTATCACACACGCATGTAGACAATGAAATCGCAACAGACAAAGGAAAACTGAGACGAGTTGGAGTTGATATTCGAGTAGGCTAAGATGGAGACCAAATAAGAGAAGGATCGCGTGAATGGGATGGAGTAGAAAGTGGTCGTAGCCTATGAGAAAATCCCAAAGAATGCACAGATGATCAAACTTACAGTGACAAATAAGATTGATCAGATTGTGTAGACAATCAATCAATACCAACAGGATATAGAGCATCTCTGGGAGCAGCTCACACCCACCATTCCACTAGTGGTGAGGGAGAAAAGGAAACATGAGGCAACAACATAGATAAAGGAGATAGAGTGACAAGTCCATGCAGTGACCGACTTGTTTGAGAAAGCGGCACAAATATGGAAGAATCTGGAAGAGGATTAGCAGGTCCAATAGTGGAACCATGAAGGAAAAGGCTAAGTGCAGTGATTCAGGACCTCAAGTAGAGGCAGAAGACAGTGTCGATCATAGAGTGCGTCAAAGGAGCGTAGGACATAAAGAAACTATAAGCAGAACTCTTAGCTGCGCAGACACAGAAAAAGGAGCACTAGGCTCAAATGGAACTGCTCCAGGAGCAAGCAGCAGAGGTCATTGCATAGGCAGAGGAAGCCAAAACATATATCGCACAAAGCTAGGGAGAATGTGCAAGGATTTTCAACGACGCAATTGCAGTGCAGGTATTGGACACACTCAAGGAGAAGACCGCGCAGGCCCAAAATCAAGCAATAGAGACAATGGATAAGTTCTAATTGATTGCAACAGGGATCAGAGAAGCACACAAGGGTTAGGAGGCTCGGGACGAGACACATGTCAGTGTTGGGGGCCTGTTGGAAGTAGGTTGAATCAGAAAGAAAGGCTATTTTGGGAAGAAAGGCATGCACAAGGAAGGCGACAATTGGAAGGAAGAGAAACACATGCACATGCATCGAAGACCTAATGACGCTAGGGTTAGGTTTTTTGTAACACGTTGTAATAGTTGATGAGACAGAAATGTGTATATATACTATATACCTAGGAGGAAATAGATATACTTTTTTTAGGGGTTGTTGTTCAGAGTGAAAAAGAAGGAGTAGCTAGTTTGTAATATTTTTTTCTTACGACCTAACTTTGTAAGTTATTGATCTGTAGATGGTCATAAGGGTAGATCTTGAGGGTTAGATCACAGCATGAGGATTTTGGTGTGATCTAGTCCACCTCATAATAGATATTGACCCAACTGAGGATGAGTTGTAAAGCGTGCGGCCTTGTAGTTTTGGAACTACCATAATAAAAGAGTTGAGAGATAGATATTTGTGGATGTAGCCCAGGAGGGGGTGAACCACGATAAAACCTATGTTATGTGATTAAATTCTTGTGTCTCTTTTACTGTTTATGAGTAGATTTTAGCATGATGAATGAATGAGCTAGTGATTCTGATTACGTTACATTCATAATTAGGAATGACAATATATTGCTTTAATAATTTAAATAGAACTCTCAGAGAAAACTTCTCAGATCTCCATTCAATCTTGGACTACAAACACTTGAGTATTGCAGTCACCCATTAAGACTATCTCGGGTGAGACTACGCAGTGCACTCTGTGCACCGCATTGCCTTTTGGTTTACCAGGAGGACCGATAGTTTTAGAGGATTTGTTGGAACCCCAATAAACTTGAACCTATATCAAATCATGTTAAAGGTATAACTCAGAGAACCAAACCAACACCCTCCATATACATTTCCATTTGCTCGAAGGATACTATAAAGTATTCAATTGTGCCTACTTGGTGTAACTTAGTCAACTCTACCAAATAATGAGTATATGATTTGAAGCTATATAATCTCTTCAAAATATTTCTAGGCAATGAACCCCTAATAATACTTTGTATGTCATTGCCACAATTTCTAGTGCTCCTTGTCCAAGAATAACACACCCACTCAATGGTTTTTCAAGTCATCAACAATACCTTGGAGAGAGATGTACTATTATGTCTAGGTAACGCAACTTGTTGGGCCTAAACCATGAAAATTGTTCATATCTAATTTAGTAAATCCATGCCATGTATTGTGTTGATTATCCTAAAAGTGTATTCCTATGTGACACCCTCCCTCATTAGAGTTATCCCTTCTATCTACACTATCAAATCTTGTTGAGGGTTTTTTGTTTTGACAAGTGTAGAGATCTAGGTTTTGAGGTCATGAAACTCAAAGTCAAGACTAGTGACTATAGTGTCTAGGATATTGATATTTTCAAAATTTGTGTTCAACTATTTAACCATGTTTCCATTTGGATAATTGACCTTCTATCCATGGTGGAGTTCCTAGTGGATGCCACGGGTCATGGAGTCCACTAAGAGGGTTACCTAAGAATTACATGAATGTGAATAGTTCCATGCAAGGAGGATATTGATATGTCACCTATAATAGTATGGTTGGGTCCACAAAAACAAGGTTACTGAAGATATATACTAATGCAATCAATCTCGCACAAGGAGTCTTTTGAGATAGGCCTCCCAGAATGGTATGGGTAGGCCCCAAAATGTGTTTTTTTTACTCTAATAGGAGATTTAGTCCTTTTTTAGTACTACAACACCAACAAAATTCATAAATTATTTCATATTTTAGTATTTTGTGTTTAGTTCCACATTCTATAGAGACCAGGGTTTACAAGGTCTTAAGGAAAAAGGAGTATCACACGATATAGATCTTTGATATACTTGATGGTTTCCAAAAGTAGTACTCAATAAAATATTTCATGTCACTATGTAGGATAACCCATACGCTTATTTGTACCACCCATTTCCCTAGCACACAAGAGTGATATAGTCAAGTGGTGTTCACAATGTACTATAGAAACATGATGTGCAAGAGGCTTTCATAAGGCTAGTTTCAAATGTGCCTAGGGGGATTTCAATATTTCTAAAGTTACATGTAAGGTCAAATCCATAGAAAAATTATGTCTAATGTGGTATTACTTATCGAGTATTAACAAATTTGTAGAAGGGTGTCCAACTAGGCGAGTCCCTTTCATTCCCTATGTGAATGATTCCAAGTAGTAGTTTTACCCATTGAACAATAGATCATTGTGTCTAAACACACCATAACATGTCTCTGGACTAACTGTTTTTATAAAATTCAACTCTACCATAGGGAAGATATTTGATACCACATTGTGATGTACTTAACTAGAAAAAACACTAATTATTAAGTAATTATTCAAGAATATAAAATGTAAAAAAATAAATAAGAGAGACAATGATATAGACTCTGAAGAATATAAGGCTTATAAAAATAATCTTGAAAAAAAGGAGCAATGTTTAGGGGCCTCTTCGAGGGGATAACCTCTCATTGACCATAGCTCAAATACAATAACAACACTTGACAAAACATTACATAGCCTACTAGCTCTACAAAAAAGTTTGTCTCTAGGAAAACTTTAATTATTTGCAATTCCATCACTAATGAATACTAATCACTTAGTGGGCCATATTTAATAAATATGCCCCTTTTACATTGATTAACTACCCACTAACTACTTAACGGGCCTTATTCAAAGAAGATGGTCTCATATATTAATTAACCTTATTCAAGGAAGATGGTCTCATATATAAATTAACTAACTTCCGGGTACCCCAAAGTAGGAAGGTGGACACTAAAATATGTGCACTACATGATTAAGAAAACCAAAACTTTGAAATGTAGACCTGAGGATCCCTTTGTACACAATAGATTATCACTATCAATGGACATGATAGGGGCTTCCTAAAACATTTATTAGTCCTAAAAGAATAAGAAGAAAGTTGATAAATAAGAGGACATTCATTTTTTCATGACTACATATTACTAGTGAGTTTGTTTATTTTCCTCTCATGCACTTTCTTTTTAGTATCTTTAAGGTCTTTCTACCTTAGAGATTCATTATGATATCATATTGTTTTGGGCATTTCCTTATTATTTAATTTAAACCCCAACACTAAAATCATGAAAATTACCTATGAACCAACCAATTAAGTGTGATATAACCCTAAAAACAAATTGTATTAGGAAGGAAATGATATAAATTTTGTAAAACTTAACCAAAGGGGATCCCCTATTCTTATAAATAAAGTGGTATGATTGAGCAAACAAAACATAAACAACAACTCACATACCAATAGTTGTACCGACAAACTAAAATTCCAACAAGAAATGCAACTATTGAAATTGTGCAACATCAATAATCCAATATGAGGGTCCTCAAATAAGCTTTCATTTGTTTATATTATAATAACAATAATCTATTTTTAAGGTCACAACCAAACCAGACACCAAATTGGTGTATGAGACCTCCTCCACCCTACGATTTTACTGGTAAATTCTACAGAGGTATACATACCCTACCCGCCTTTGGATTTAAACTTGTGACCTCTTAGGAAGAAACACATGTTCTTAACCATTACATAGTGAGTAAGTTGTGAGTATTGGGATGTTCCCTAAAGAAGATTTGCAAAATAAATATGACAAATATTAATATTTCTATATATTTTATTAACATTTCCATATATTTGCTTGATGTATATATTTATTTTAATGAAAATATAAAAAAACTACAATTATTGTTTCATGAATAAATATGACATAGTATTAACATATATATATGTATGTATTGATTTCAATGAAAATATAATTCACATAAGTATAATAAACACTTAATAAGTATATAAAGTTTCTTAATTCATTGAGACAAAGTTTTTATTGATGTATGTATTGATTTTAATGAAAATGTAGTTCACATAAGTATAACAAATATTTACTAAGTATATAAAGTTTCTTAATTTGTCGTGTCAAAGTTTTTTTTGAAAATGAAATTATTTTATATAATAATGTTTTGATTAATAAAATGGAAGTGTTGTTCCCCGGATGGGGTGCCACGCGGTCATGGGAAGACAGCTGGAAGCGCACTCGGCCTCGACTTAAATGCCGAGGGCCGCCACCCACAAGCCAACATTGACGATGGGGGACGACCTCTGCAGCAGACTTAAGGTGATGGTACGCCCCCCTCGCGCGTTCATTTACAGCGCTCTCGGGACGGGAGGGATTAAATGTTGGCAAATGGTTTCGGTTCCGGTTTATATGATTTCTCTCTCGGCAGAACAGAGTAAAGTTGCACCTTCCCCGACTCCAATTCTAGCTGGTTCGCTATGGTGCAGCCCAGCTCCTTTGGTGCTCAGACTCCCAGCATTTTCGGTGGGTCATTCTACGTCTGACTCAAAACAGGATAAGCCTGTCTGTGTCCTACAAATCAGTTCAATTGTGCCTTGGCTCACTTGCTTTTTACTATACTTGCTCCACTCGCCCCCCATGACCAGGAAGAGGGGCAGACCGCGCCGTGGCGCAACCTGGGATGCTCGTAAAGCTCAACGACATCGGAGGGAGCAGCTGGAGCGGGCCTTAGCTCTGGCGACCTCCATCATCAGGAAAAAATTAAAGGAAGAGAAGAGGGCGCTCCTCGGCACCATAGCAGAACCACGCACCGGTTGCAGCCGTGACAAGCAGGAGGCTGGTTTGGAGGAGGTTTTTCCACCCTGCGTTGTAATGGAAGACCCGACCATGGAGGACTTGACGCTCGTGAAAAGGACTGAGGCGACTCTTCAGGAGAAGTGCACCCCCACTCCG
>SNQJ01S0155134.1:22404-34162 GCA_010110895.2 Picea sitchensis
ATATGCCTTCCATTTATATAACAATATTATTTTAACATTCACTTAGATCTCTTCTCAAACTCTAGAAGACATGATTTCACTTCTCTTAGTTGGAGAGAAGAGAACCATTGTAGGTGATACAAAAGGTGTTACTCAAACTGAGATTGCATTATACTCAAGATACAGTTGGTGTAGATCAGTTTAAGAGAAAAGGGAGATGGAATTCCATTATTGAAAGAAAATGGGTCATAAACATTGGAACTGTAGGTTTCAAGCTAATGATGTTCTCAAGGGAAAAATAAAAGACAAACGACATGTGGAAAATGGGTGATTTTATGAGGGGTCATAAGGTTCAAGGGTAAAAATGTATCAAGTTGTTAGTATATTTAGGGTCATAATGTATTAGGGTGTTAATGTCTTTAGGATCACATTGTGCAGATATGTGACTGTATAAAAGTTCATAAATATTATGGGGGTATATTACATCTACGATCGTAATAAGTAGAAGTTAGTACTGTGTTCAAAGTCCTAAAATGTTAGGTGGTAATTGGATAAGGAGTCATAAGAAATAAGGGTTAAAATTATCTCTCAATAATGATTGTTAACTATATAATATATTAAAAACTATTACTATAAGTATAGTGACAAACAAATATGTGCACACGCTTTGTGATTTGAAACTCTAGCTCTGGTTGGGATGTCAAACAATGATGGGAGGGGGCCTCTACCCCCTCCTCATGATGAAGCTCTCACCCTCCATGCAATTGTTACAACCTCTGTCAAGGTTGCGAAGGCATAACCAACAAAATTTGTGAAACAACTAAATGAAATGCCCAATTTTGTTATCCCTCCATCTTCCTCTTAGAGGAAAGCTTTGGCCTTAGCCGACCAAGGTATAATTGGACAATTTAAGGGCTTTTTCCCTCGCCCAAGACAATAGATTTTTGGCTCGAAAAAAACCAGAAACCCCTAATCAAAGGTTCATTGAATCACTTATTCTATGGAAGAGGTTTTTTTGGATTCCTCTTCGAGTTCAAGGAATATAGGGATTTAATCTTCCGAAGTGGACCATATATTCTATTAGAAAGGGGCACGTATATTAACAAATGGACACCGGATTTTAGTCGAGAAAATGATGTCCATCTGTTTTTCCAATGTGGGTAAGGCTGCCACATCTCACATTGCATTGTTGGAGTGATTATGCCCCTCGAAGTATAGGAAAATCTATTGGATGGTATATAGATAGGGCAGAACCGAAGTAGAGTATATTTTCCTCTACAATAATCTGTGTTGAGGTTGATTTGGAAAAAGGGATTCCTGAAGTAGTGGTCATAACCATCGATAATGGCAGCATGTGTAGCAATTGGATTACGAACAATTACCCTTCAAGTGCAAGTTATTCCATGAGTATAGGCACTTCACAAGAAGCAGTGATGCCATTAAAATTTTTGATACCCAGTCTGCACATAGGAACAATTAGGAACATGATAGAATGAAGTACAGTACAAGAGAGGCTAAATCAACTGATGATCATGGAGGAAGATAGGATCCTAGTAGTGTTCCAACAAGAAGTTCAAAAAGAAAGGGAGAAATCTTGGCATGACAGAGATATCAAGAGGAAAACATTCAAATAAGGAGACTTAGTGTTGATGTATGATAGTAAATCCCTTCAACACCCAGGAAAACTCAGGGTGCATTGGTTAGGACCCTACGAAGTAAAATTTGTCACAGATGGGGGAGTTGTACAATTGAAGGACTTAGGAGGCACAAAAATTAGAGGAATGATCAACGGTAGCTGACTGAAGCTGTACAAGGATAGTTGACCACCCACGACTTGAAATCCATCGCGTAGTAAAAAAAAGAAAACAAACAAATAGACAGACATAGTGTAGGGCATCAAAATGTAACAATAGGGGCAGAGTGCATCGAAACTAGAAGGATAACATGCCGAAAATAGAAGGATAATGAACGCTCAACAATATTAGCCCAATGGAGACATCAATGGTCACTACAAAGCATAAACAAGAGGGAACAACTGATAAAACAAAAGAGGTGCCAATTGACGACAATTATCGAAATTGAATGCTAGAAATGACTGATGGGACACCGCATTAATTGCACTAACTGGTGATGGAAAGGGATATCAATGGAAAGTACTAAGGAACTGATGGTTCATTTAAACCATAATCACGATAACGTCTCCAACAAGCTTTACACGACACTAGTACAAAACAAGAACGTAGGAGAGGAAAGGTTATTGCGAAATCGGGCAAGGAACAGAGTGAGATATCATATGAGGTAGAGAGTGAAGATTTCAAAGGTTGCAGAGGCCACTGAGCTCAGTGAATGACCATCTTTACCACCATGGCACCACCTAAATAGGAAGAACTAAGCTAGATTGTTAGACAACCCCAAGGTAGTACCAGAGAATAATCACAACCACAGAGAAGCGAATAACAACCATCTCAGTCGCTAGAATTTGTCAATGTGGATGAAATAGCATCGTCAGATACAACACCAGGAATCCACACATCCATTGTGGAGGAAACCCAACAGATAGTACCAGTGGGTATGGACATTGATACATTGCAAGAAGGATAGGACCAATTGGCTGAAGACGCAGACAACCTAGGGAACCCAACAAACCCTAAATAATCCATGAGATTTAATGGGAAGGATCCAAACTAGGAAGAAACACCCGCACCAGAAGAATCAAAAACAACCACATCATAACAGCCACAGGAGGAAGCAGTGGAAGATTTCACTGGCCAACCAAAGGATTATGCCAAAGAGGAAACAATGGAGGTTGGAAACTTGAGCCAACCACCACAACAAAAGGACAAGAAGACGGTACCTAGGTCATCATGCAGACAACCCACCACAACAAAAAAATTTCCATGCATTTCGGAATGGGTATGTGTACCAGCAAGTTTGCTAGACTATGCAGAGAAATTGAGGTACTCCGACCACGATGTAATGGGCACATATAAGTTTTGAGAGTTTGCTAAGAAAGTCTACCTACATATGTGGGTATAGAACCCTTTGGGGAACCCGTCAATAAATTAGTCCAGTGGGAAGCAGGACTATCCAAAACTGGAATCCTAGGTCTGTTGGACCCACCACACTTTGGGAGAGGCTAGTAGGAAAACAACTACGTCAAGTAGTTGATGGTGATCACACATGGAGGATATCTATGGCTAGAACAACTTGTTTCAATAGACATAGAGCTCATCGCATACATCATAGGGTTTCCATCATAGGGTATGGATCCCGCACAGTTCCTGGAGGACAAAAAAAAGGAGAAAGAACTGTCCAAGGAGATGAATAATAAATACGACATTGAAAGGGGGTCGCTCAAAATCATTATCAGGCGTATTAGTGACGTCGCGACAAGAATGGCCATAAAAATTATGGCATGCAAGTTGCTCAGGAAATGTTGCAAGGAGGAAGTCCTGGCCAGAGTTGTCATAGTTACAACATAGTGTGTCGAGGGCACCACACTCAACTGGGCCCCTTATTTGTTGAATATGTTCCTAGATGACTGCAAGGATGCACTAGATCTGGGGACATAATTTCATTATTGTTGGCTACTCATATTGATAACCGTGATGGGATGGAAGGAGTCGAAGTACTCATTTTTTCCCACTAAACCCAAACCCTACCACGGAGCACGAAACTTATCGCTTGGAGTTGCTTTGAATGCCAAGAATAGGAAAGTGAATGCAAATATATTCGAAGGATATCTCCACGACATACATGACACCATCACCAACACTTGGAGGGTAACAATGGAAGTTGTTGCACGATATCAGGGCATAGCCAACTTCAAATCCACTAGACATGCGATGTGGATCCAAGTGCGGAAGGACCCTGACAATCAATGGCTACAACTGTGTTACTGCATCACGGAGGGGGACATAAAAATGACCATTAAGGATTGGGAAGACGAATGAAGGATTCCAATCCTCACTTGAGAAATACCCACAGAGATAGAGGAGGAGTAGGTAATATAGGAACACACACATGATGAGGAGGTATGACAGGAACATAAACAACCCGAGGAAGTAATAGTGCCCAAGAAACCAGTGACAGGTCAGAAAAAGGAACAAAATATGAAAGGGAGGACATCCAAAATATGCATCCATACAGGGAAGAAGAACAACATACAAGTGCCACAAGTACAACATAAATAGGTTGAGGCAGCACAAGGAACTATATCAAGTGCTACTCCATAAGAGCAAGGCCAGACTAAGTAGCCAGTCCCCCCGACGAGGGTGTGCGCAAGAAGGTGAAGGCACATAGAACACCCCCAGAATACATGATCACTAAGGATGATGTGTACATGGTGGCACAAATGATCCAGGATCGCACAGTTGAAGATTTTGAGAATGCAGCACACCAAAGGGATAGAATTGAAGAAGAGACAACATACATGTGAATAGTCCTCAGGAAGATTAGGGAAGCACAAGCAGCCGATAGGTTCATAGAAACAGGCCCGTCAACATCACAGATGGGAGGTGAAGTTGGATCAAGCGAGCAGGACAGGATCCAGATGATAGCACAATCGACCTCAACATTTCACTTCACACCCAACATGTTGTGCATGGACGAAATTGTGGGGCAGAAACCCCTCAAGGACTTGGCTCAACTACAGTTGGTATTGACACAGATACCAACCAAGGCCTTGTATAAACTGCAAGTCATCTTTACATGGGAGGTATAATATCACGCACGCATGCAGACAAAGGAATAACAACAGACAAAGGAAAACCGAGACGAGTTGGAGTTGATACTTGAGAATGCTAAGATGGAGACCAAATAAGAGAAGGACCAGACGAATGGGCTGTAGCAGAAACTGGTCGTAGCCTACGAGAAAATCCCAAAGAATGCACAGACGGTCAAACTTACGGTGACAAAGAAGATTGATCAGATTGTGCAGACAATCAATCAATACCAACATGATATTGAGCATCTTTGGGAGCAACTCACACCCAACACTCCACCAGTGGTGAGGGAGAAAAGGAAACATGAGGCAACAACGCAAATAAAGGAGATAGAACGACAAGTCCATGCAAGGATCGACTTGTTCGAGAAAGAAGCATAGCTCTAGAAGAATCTGGAAGAGGATCAGCAGGTCCAGCAATGGGACCATGAAGGAAAAAGGATAAGTGCAGTGATTCAGGACCTCAAGTAGAGGTAGAAGACAATGTTGATCACGAAGAGCGTCAAAGGAGCGCAGGACATAAAGAAACTACAAACAAAACTCTTAGCTACGCAGACACAGAAAAAGGAACACTAGGCTCAAATGGAACTGCTCTAGGAGCAAGTAGCAGAGGTCATTACATAGGCAGAGAAAGAGAAAACATATATGGCACAAACCTAGGGAGAATGTGCAAGGATGGTCAACGACGCAATTGCAGTGCAGGTATTTTACGCACTCAAGGAGAAGATTGCATAGGCCCAAAATCAAGCAACAAAGCTCATGGATAATTTCTAATCGATTGCAAGAGAGATCGACAAAGAACACAAGGGTTAGGCGGCTCAGGACGAGCCACATGTCAGTGTTGTGGGCCTGTTGGAAGCAGGTTGAATAAAAAAGNTCTTTCAATGAAAATTCCCCTAGAAAAATTCAGTGGTCTCAATTTCCACACATGAAAGGTGAAACTTTAAATTCAACTAATGAACACAAATTAGTGGGGAATAGTTAAAGGAATTGAAACAGAGCCTACTTAACCTAATAAACCAATTGAGTGGCAAAGTAGAGATGATAAATCCAACTATCTTATTGGTCTTGCTCTGGAATTGTATCATGTTGATTTGGAAAAGTCATCTAAAGAAATCTAGGATGCGTTGAACAATTTCTTTAGTGAAAAACTTGTAAATGTGAAATTCTCATTGAAATTACAATTGTTTAGATTTAAAATTTCTATCGAAAGTACTATGTTTGGTGATATAAATAATTCAAAATTTCTTATAAGGTAGATGAAAAAGGTTAATGAAAGGTAGATGAACAAGATTCCAAATAAATTGTGCTAAACAATATGCCTTCCATTTATATAACAATATTATTTTAACATTCACTTAGATCTCTTCTCAAACTCTAGAAGACATGATTTCACTTCTCTTAGTTGGAGAGAAGAGAACCATTGTAGGTGATACAAAAGGTGTTACTCAAACTGAGACTGCATTATACTCAAGATACAGTTGGTGTAGATCAGTTTGAGAGAAAAGGGAGATGGAATTCCATTATTGAAAGAAAATGGGTCATAAACGTTGGAACTGTAGGTTTCAAGCTAATGATTTTCTCAAGGGAAAAATAAAAGACAAACCACATGTGGAAAATGGGTGATTTTATGAGGGGTCATAAGGTTCAAGGGTAAAAATGTATCAAGTTGTTAGTATATTTTGGGTCATAATGTATTAGGGTGTTAATGTCTTTAGGATCACATTGTGCAGATATGTGACTATATAAAAGTTCATAAATATTATGGGGTATATTACATCTACGATCGTAATAAGTAGAAGTTAGTACTGTGTTCAAAGTCCTAAAATGTTAGGTGGTAATTGGATAAGGAGTCATAAGAAATAAGGGTTAAAATTCTCTCTCAATAATGATTGTTAACTATATAATATATTAAAAACTATTACTATAAGTATAGTGACAAACAAATATGTGCACACGCTTTGTGATTTGAAACTCTAGCTCTGGTTGGGATGTCAAACAATGATGGGAGGGGGACTCTACCCCCTCCTCATGATGAAGCTCTCACCCTCCATGCAATCGTTACAGCCTCTGTCAAGGTTGTGAAGGCACAACCAACAAAATTTGTGAAACAACTAAATGAAATGCCCAATTTCGTTATCCCTCCATCTTCCTCTTGGAGGAAAACTTTGGCCTTAGCCGACCAAGGTATAATTGGACAATTTAAGGGCTTTTTCTCTCGCCCAAGACAATAGATTTTTGGCTCGAAAAAAACTAGAAAACCCTAATCAAAGGTTCTTTGAATCACTTATTCTATGGAAGAGGTTTTTTTGGATTCCTCTTCGAGTTCAAGGAAGATAGGGATTTAATCTTCCGAAGTGGCCCATATATTCTATGAGAAAGGGGCACGTATATTAACAAATGGAAACCGGATTTTAGTCGAGAAAATGATGTCCATCTGTTTTTCCAATGTGGGTAAGGCTTCCACATCTCACATTTCATTGCTGGAGTGATTATGCCCCTCGAAGTATAGGAAAATCTATTGGATGGTATATAGATAGGGCAGAACCGAAGGAGAGTATATTTTCCTCTACAAGAATTTGTGTTGAGGTTGATTTGGAAAAAGGGATTCCTAAAGTAGTGGTCATAACCATCGATAATGGCAACATGTGTAGCAATTGGATTACGAACAATTACCCTTCAAGTGCAAGTTATTCCATGAGTATAGGCACTTCACAAGAAGCAGTGATGCCATTAAATTTTTTGATACCTAGTCTGCGCATAGGAACAATTAGGAACATGATAGAATGAAGTACAGTACAGGAGAGGCTAAATCAACTGATGATCATGGAGGAAGATAGGATCCTAGTAGTGTTCCAACAGGAAGTTCAAAAAGAAAGGGAGAAATCTTGGCATGACAGAGATATAAAGAGGAAAACATTCAAATAAGGAGACTTAGTGTTGATGTATGATAGTAAATCCCTTCAACACCCAGGAAAACTCAGGGTGCATTGGTTAGGACCCTACAAAGTCAAATCTGTCACAGATGGGGGAGTTGTACAATTGAAGGACTTAGGAGGCACAAAAACCAGAGGAATGATCAACGGTAGCTGACTGAAGCTGTACAAGGATAGTTGACCACCCACGACTTGAAATCCATCGCGTAGTAAAAAAAAGAAAACAAACAAACAGACATACATAGTGTAGGGCATCAAAATGTAACAATTGGGGCAGAGTGCATCGAAACTAGAAGGATAACATGCCGAAAATAGAAGGATAATGAATGCTGAACAATATTAGCCCAATGGAGACACAACCAATGGTCACTACAAAGCATAAACAAGAGGGAACAATTGATACAACAAAAGAGGTGCCAATTGACGACAACTATCGAAATTGAATGCTAGAAATGACTGATGGGACACCGCATTAATTGCACTAACTGGTGACGGCAAGGGATATCAATGGAAAGTATTAAGGAACTGATGGTTCATTTAAACCATAATCACGATAACATCTCCAACAAGCTTTACACGACACTAGTACAAAACAAGAACGCAGGAGAGGAAAGGTTATTGCGAAATCGGGCAAGGAACGGAGTGAGAGATCATATGAGGTAGAGAGTGAAGGTTGCAAAGGTTGCAGAGGCCACTGAGCTCAGCGAATGACCATCTTTACCACCATGGCACCACCTAAATAGGGAGAACTAAGCTAGACTGTTAGACAACCCCAAGGTAGTACCAGAGAATAATCACAACCACAGAGAAGCGAATAACAACCATCTCAGTCGCTAGAAGTCGTCAATGTGGATGAAATAGCATCGTCAGATACAACACCAAGAATCCACACATCCATTGTGGAGGAAACCCAACAGATAGTACCAACGGGTATGGACATTGATACATTGCAAGAAGGACAGGACCAATTGGCTGAAGACGCAGACAACCTAGGGAACCCAACAAACCCTAAATAATCCATGATATTTAATGGGAAGGATCCAAACTAGGAAGAAACACCCACACCAGAAGAATCACAAACAACCACATCATAACAGCCACAGGAGGAAGCAGTGGAAGATTTCACTGGCCAACCAAAGGATTATGCCAAAGAGGAAACAATGGAGGTTGGAAACTTGAGCCAAACACCACAACAAAAGGACAAGAAGACAGTACCTAGGTCATCATGCAGACAACCCACCACAACAAAAAAATTTCCATGCATTCCGGAATGGGTATGTGTACCAACAATTTTGCTAGACTATGTAGAGAAATTGAGGTACTCCGACCACGATGTAATGGACACAGATAAGTTTTGAGAGTTTTCTAAGAAAGTCTACCTACATATGTGGGTATAGAACCCTTTGGGGAACCCGTCAATAAACCAGTCTAGTGGGAAGCAGGACTATCCAAAACCAGAATCCTAGGTCTGTTGGACCCACCACACTTTGGGAGAGGCCAGTAGGAAAACAACTGCGTCAAGTAGTTGATGGTGATCACACATGGAGGATATCTATGGTTGGAACAACTTGTTTCAATAGACATAGAGCTCATCGCATACATCACAGGGTTTCCATCATAGGGTATGGATCCCGCACAGTTCCTGGAGGACAAAACAAAGGAGAAATCACTGTCCAAGGAGATGAATAATAAATACGACACTGAAAGGGGGTCGCTCAAAATCATTATCAGGCGTATTAGTGACGTCGCGATAAGAATGGCCATAAAAATTATGGCATGCAAGTTGCTCAGGAAATGTCGCAAGGATGAAGTCCTGGCCGGAGTTGTCGTAGTTACAACATAGTGTGTCGAGGGCACCACACTCAACTGGGCCCCTTATTTGTTGAATATGTTCTTAGACGACTGCAAGGATGCACTAGATCTGGGGACATAATTTCATTATTGTTGGCTACTCATATTGATAACCGTTATGGGATGGAAGGAGTTGAAGTACTCATTTTTTCCCACTAAACCCAAACCCTACCACGAAGCACGAAACTTATTGCTTGGAGCTGCTTTGAATGCCAAGAATAGGAAAGTGAATGCAAATATATTAGAAGGATATCTCCACGACATTCAGGACACCATCACCAACACTTGGAGGGTAACACTGGAAGTTGTTGCACGATATCAGGGCATAGCCAACTTCAAATCCACTAGACATGCAATGTGGATCCAAGTGCGGAAGGACCCTGGCAGTCAATGGCTACAACTGTGTTACTGCATCACGGAGGGGGACATGCAAATGGCCATTAAGGATTGGGAAGATGAATGAAGGATTCCAATCCTCACTTGAGAAATACCCACAGAGATAGAGGAGGAGTAGGTAAGATAGGAACACACACATGATGAGGAGGTATGACAGGAACATAAACAACCCGAGGAAGTAATAGTGCCCAAGAAACCAATGACAGGTCAAAAAAAGGCACAAAATATGAAAGGGGGGACATCCAAAATATGCATCCATATAGGGAAGAAGAACAACATACAAGTGCCACAAGTACAACATAAATAGGTTGAGGCAGCACAGGGAACTATATCAAGTGCTACTCCATAAGAGCAAGGCCAGACTAAGTAGCCAGTCCCCCCGACAGGGGTGTGCGCAAGAAGGTGAAGGCACATAGAACACCCCCAAAATACATGATCACTGAGGATGATGCGTACATGGTGGCACAAATGATCCAGGATCGCACAGTCGAAGATTTTGAGAATGCAACGCACCAAAGGGACAGAATTGAAGAAGAGACGACATACATGTGAATAGTCCTCAGGAAGATTAGGGAAGCACAGGAAACCGATAGGTTCATAGAAACAGGGCCGTCAACATCACAAATGAGAGGTGAAGTTGGATCAAGCGAGTAGGACAGGAACCAGATGATAGCACAGTCGACCTCAACATTTCACTTCACACCCAACATGTTGTGCATGGACGAAATTGTGGGGCAGAAACCCCTCAAGGACTTGGCTCAACTGCAGTTGGTATTGACACAGATACCAACCAAGGCCTTGTATAAACTGCAAGTCATCTTTACATGGGAGGTATAATATCACGCACGCATGCAGACAAAGGAATAACAATAGACAAAGGAAAACCGAGACGAGTTGGAGTTGATACTTGAGAATGCTAAGCTGGAGACCAAATAAGAGAAGGACCGGACGAATGGGCTGTAGCAGAAAGTGGTCGTAGCCTACGAGAAAATCCCAAAGAATGCACAGATGGTCAAACTTACGGTGACAAAGAAGATTGATTAGATTGTGCAGACAATCAATCAATACCAACAGGATATTGAGAATCTTTGGGAGCAGCTCACACCCACCACTCCACCAGTGGTGAGGGAGAAAAGGAAACATGAGGCAACAACATAAATAAAGGAGATAGAACGACAAGTCCATGCAGGGACCGACTTGTTCGAGAAAGAAGCATAGCTCTAGAAGAATATGGAAGAGGATCAGCAGGTCCAGCAATGGGACCTTGAAGGAAAAAGGATAAGTGCAGTGATTCAGGACCTCAAGTAGAGGTAGAAGACAATGTTGATCACGAAGAGCATCAAAGGAGCGCAGGACATAAAGAAACTACAAACAGAACTCTTAGCTGTGCAGACACAGAAAAAGGAACATTAGGTTCAAATGGAACTGCTCCAGGAGCAAGTAGCAGAGGTCATTACATAGGCAGAGAAAGAGAAAACATATATGGCACAAACCTAGGGAGAATGTGCAAGGATAGTCAACGACGCAATTGCAGTGCAGGTATTTGACGCACTCAAGGAGAAAACTGCGTAGGCCCAAAATCAAGAAACAAAGCTCATGGATAAGTTCTAATCGATTGCAAGAGAGATCGACAAAGAACACAAGGGTTAGGCGGCTCAGGACGAGCCACATGTCAGTGTTGTGGGCCTGTTGGAAGAAGGTTGAATAAAAAAGAAAGGTTATTTTGGGAAGAAAGGCATGCACAAAGAAGGCGACATTTGGAAGGAAGAGCAACACATGCGCATGCATGGAAGACCTAATGACACTAGGGTTAGGGTTTTTGTAACACATTGTAATGGATGATGAGCCAAAAATGTATATATATATATATATA